>CABFVX010000015.1:419290-439518 GCA_902151425.1 Timema shepardi
TTGGCGAAAGATTTGATTCTTTATTCGTCTGTTTATGAAAAGATAACCCAATTACTCACCATACATGGACTGGCGGAAGATTATTATTTTTTTCACATGAATCTCGATCGCTAATCTTATTTAGGCAGATGGTTTTTTGAGAGTACATCATTTTGGGGATTAAATAAGATTAACATCTACATAACAGTAAAATAATTTAATAAGGAACTTTATCATATATTTAATATATATATATATATTTTTATATCATTTAATAAGTTCGAATAGTTACTTAAATTGATCTTAAATGCAACTTTATTTCTACTCTTTTGGTTTTGGGGTGTTTTTTTCAACAGATTTTTCTATAATCAATTTTTTAAGTTCCCAGAAGTAATTTTTAATAGTTTTTTGCAAACATTAAATTTCTAAATTTTTTCTCAATAGTAAATTTTTAAAGTATTTCTCAATAGTAAATTTCTACAGTATTTCTCAATAGTAAATTCCTACAGTATTTCTCAATAGTAAATTCCTAAAGTTTTTCTCAATAGTAAATTTCTAAAGTTTTTCTCAATAGTAAATTACTTAAGTATTTCTCAATAGTAAATTTCTAAAGTTTTTCTCAATAGTAAATGTCTATAGTTTTTCCCATTAGTATAATTCTAAAGTATTTTTCAATAGTAAATTTCTAAAGTTTTGACTAATAGTATTTGTCCAAATTTACCCATTGAAATATTTCAATAGTTTTTTGTATAAATTTTCATAAGGGCCATTACAAACTAAAAACAAAAAATCAAATCTTTCCTCTTTATAATATTAGTGTAGACAAATAAACACTCTTTTAATAAATTAATTGTAGACTATTAATAAATTTTCTAATATATTTTTTGGTGACTTTGTTACTATACAAACAAAACACGTTTATATAATAATTCCTTTTATCAATTCCTTAAAAAAATTATTTTACGTCAAGGTATTCATAAGTATTTTATTCGAAATACTTTTTTTTAGATTTGTTATAAGTTGGAGTCAAGCTACAAATCTCCTTCGCTTCGACTTCGACACCTATAACAGTAATCTTCTGAAGGATAAACCATCTATAAATTATTAAGAGATTTGAGATATATATATATATATCGCTAACTATTGCACATATATCAAAATATGATAGTTTAAGAACCACTAATAAACGGTATTTTAACACCGACTGATAATAAAAAGCAACACCCATAACGTAGACGTAGATAAAAATCGGGTACTCAATGGTTGATTTAAAAATGAATAGTTAAGTTAATTGAACATAACCAAAATCCTATCATCGACTTTCTTTTCTTCGCATGTTTCAAGCTTCGCTTCGACTAGGCACCTCATTTACAAGTGAAGTGGCCTTAGCACATCCCTAATATGTCTCGCGATTTATATATATTCATATAAATTTAGCAACACCTCTTATTACACGTTCAGGTTATACGCAGATATATTATATACAATTTTTTTTAAAAATAATCAAACAAAAATACGTTGAAAAGAAACAAGACAGCCACTGTACAAAATTAAATTAAGAGCAAATGTGGGTGGAGAATTTAAATATTAAAACTGAAACATTGAACAAATTTCATGTTTATTTGTAGGTTATATCTGTTAAGTATTTAACTTTTTTTTTGCATCAAATATAATCTAACTCACTAATATATGCAAACAATTGTATAAAGATGAGTGAATCTTGTGCTATACTGAATTTTTGGGGAAAGGGAGATCGGGTTTCAAATCCTGGTGAGGTGCGTTCGGGGTGGGTTTTTTTATTTGGTTTTCCATTTTTCCCCCACACAAATAAGCCAACGTTTCTTGTAAAATTATACCTTAACTAATTCCTATTACACTAGAGTAATTAATGTATTTTTATAACATGAAGTCGGTGGCCTGGCGGTCTAAGGGTAAGGTGTCATACTTCTGTGCTGGTGGCCGGGGTTCAATCCTCGGTCCTGGCATAGATTTATCTTATTACCAAATCCTTCCTTCACCTCTGACAAGACATCTTGCGAATGTGTGGAATGCCAGGCCTCCACCGTGGTTCGGATTCCACGTTAAACTCTAGGTCCTCCATTTCATCTCACAATCACCCTACCATTACACATTAGCGTAAGTGTGTATAACCCGAACGGTTAGTAATATGCGGTGATGATGATAATAATAATAATAATAATAATATAACATGAACGAGATATGTTGGGAATAAAGTGAAATAATGATTTGTTTTACTTGTTGCTTTACAAATTGTATGTTTTTGAAATATGGTTTACTGTAAAGTTAAAAAGATTTGTCGTGCATTGGATTTTTATAGCACCACGTCTTACCATCCCTTCAGGTTAAATACTTGTGTACTAAATGTAATAATGATGAAGTGAGTAGGATTCACAGGACGTGTAGCCGAATTTGCATGGAAAGCAATGTAGTAAATATAACAGTAAGTAAACAACACATGGATTTGAACCCCTATCATTGGCATTCCAATTTATTGTAAGACCATTTATTAGTTATTAATACGTTAGGCACGAACCCAAACCCGACACTAAGTGGAATAGATTGTGAGGGACTAAAACACGCATACGACCGACAACAACTGTAGGGAACATGAGCTTAGGGCAGACTTTTGACAGTTTTATGTTAAGACTCTTTTTTTTGTCCAAGATAAATCAAATATTGTTCCAGTATAAACATAAAGTTTAGTTTTCTTGATCTGGTAATATCAACAATTCTTGAACATCTGTCAAGGGTATCCTGGAATTGTATGACCATATTTTCTCTTCATTTAAAATGTTTCTCATCTTGTTCCGCTAGGCTCATGACAGATACTCACAAACTGTTGATATCACCACGAGAAGAAAATTAAACTCTACGTTTTTGCTGGAGCAATATTTTATTTATTTTGGATAAAAAAATTATTTGCTATACAAAATTAAAAATCACTTACCTTTTATAGCATACCATATAAAGCCACCCACTTTAGGGTGGGATGAAGGGAACGCTAGAAAAGGCCAGTTGTTTTTGAAGTTTTTATGGCAATTTTTTTTTTATGAAATGAGTAAAATATTACTCAGTATAAAGATGATTTAGATTTCTTCACATGGTGATATCAACAGTAGTTGAATATCTGCCACGATACTAGCGGTATTAGATGAGAAACGTTTTGAATGAAGATAAAAAATGTTCATTAGATTCCAGGACACCTTTGACAGATGTTCAAGAAATGCTGAGGTCACCATGTGAAGAAAATTAAACTCTTAAGTTTGTATTGGAGCTATATCGTATTTATTTTGGGCAGAAAAAAGTTTTTCCATAAAAAAACTGCTAAAAAAAACACTGTATTTTCCTCGCATCCCCTTCCATCTTACCTTAATACGTGAATGGAAACTGTTCGTTTAGTAATAAGTTACAAGACGAATAGTGAACCTGTGCTAAAATGTCGGATCCCACATTCACCAGACCTTTAATGGTACGTGATCTCGATAACCTCAAAGTTAATTTTTCTCCCCCCACACTTGTGACTGTACTACTAACTTGTAATCCTGCCGACTCCCCTCCAGTGAATCACCGCCTCCTGGAATCGCTAATGGAATGCAAACGGCGCCCATTAACTCGACCTCTGCAGGCGTAGTCTTCTGTCTTCCAGTGCCACCTGGATTCTAGTGAACTTGACGTATACTTGATTCAGATACAGGAGGGGGAGGGGGGAAAACCTTTAACAAGGTATCAAATAAGTGTTTGGTTTGGTATCTACATTCCTCTTTTCATTCAAAGGGCCTTTATATAAACTACAAAAACATTATTTTTCAACCAAAAATTATAACATTTTATTAGTATAGTTTTAAAGGTATTGATAATATCTATCAGAAGGGAAATCTCTAGATCACATGACCTGACTTATGAATACGTGAAACTATATAAAGCTACTTTTATAGTTCTCAGTTAAGGCCCTTCCTAGTGAAAGGTTACCTTACATGGTCAATATTATTGTGCAAAATTGCGTATAGAACAATAATATTGACCGTGTAAGGATAATTTTAAAGGTTTACGCAATTTATTGAAGAAAATTTTTTTATTGAAGTTTTGTCAGTATATTAAAAATTCTAGCGAGCAACTTTCATAGTAGTCTAAACTGCCGATGACGGGGAGATCGAGGTTAAAATATCAGTCGGATATACTAAGGGTAGTTGGTTTCACCAATAATTGTTTTCCACTCTCCCTCCACTCGAATGTGGGTACAAATCCTCTAAGTGAAACCTTCCTGATCTTTAACACGTTAGCATAATCGGTACATATGTGTAAATCCCAAATGGATACTAAGACTTTGTGACAAGAAATACATAAGACAATGGTTGTGTGCAAAACTGTGTTTTGGTTAATTATTTTGTACGAGTATATTCATGCGATGTACATTATAGTTTGTTTATTAAAAGTTTACTATCGACATATAAGAGTTTATTTATTATCGATGACGATATTTATGATCCATTTAGTTGTAAAATGGATTCACTCATTTGAAACAAAAATTATTATCCATTGTATTAGCACGAGTCAATGCTGGCGGGGTGTTAACTGAACAGTGGATAATACAATATTTTAAAGACTCGCTGTATTATAGGTATTATCTGAGGATTGGCTGGCTCTTGTTCCCTTATGCAATTTGAATTCAAATTATTACTATATGTTTTGTGTTGAAGGTCACATTTAAAGCTCTATATAATTAGTTAGGACAGTATAGTCAAGACAACGAAAACTGGTTCTTATCATGATTTAACAGTTATTAATTTCGGTGTAAAAGTGATTTTTGTGTTGCAATAGACAAATAAATGTGTGCATAGAATATATTACTCTTACCTTCAAACAGAGAAACTCATTAATTTAATTGAAGTACTAAAAATAACTGTAGTCTAATAAAAGGATTTCTTACACATTATTTCTGAATTACATTAATGGAAAATACTTGTTAAATTTACTGTACTAATATGTATATACAGTGGTTGGGTTCTAAAATTTTAGGTAGCAGAACGCACTACCAGGGTTGTGTGCCCGCCGGGTTAAAACAAAAATTAAGCTTTGAAAGACGTGTTTTTAAACCATTATTTTATTCTAAAACCAGAAAAAAATGTTTTAAAATATATCATAATGTGATTAAGTCTTAATGTGTTTCAATTAAATTAAATTCAAATGCTCATCAGATGTTTAATTTAATTTTGATTATTTTACTACTAGTTTTAGTATACAAACGGGAATGATAGGAGCAATTAGAAATGTTAAGTCATAAATTAAATAAAACAAATGGTTTTAACTTTTACAGATGAATTTTGAATCTACACTAATATTATAAAGAGGAAAGATTTTTTTTTTGTAATGGATAAACTCAAAAACTACTTGACCGATTCTAAAAATTATTTCACCACTATAAAGCTACATTATCAGCGAGTAACAAAGTCTATATTTTATTTTGAAAATAATGCGGGGGGGAGGGGTCTAGTTTAAAATATACAGACGCTAATACGCTCTATTTTTTTTTTTTAGAAATGAAGATATATACTCAAAACTCATATTATAATTCGTATTATAATATACACTAGCAAACCCGACAACAAATTGCGCTAGACATACGTAAAACATTTTTTTTAATGGTTTTAAATTTCATAATTTTATTTTTAAGGAATCGTCTTCATTTGTATATTTGGATTAATACAAAATATCGACATTGGGTCCACAAGGGTCAACACTTCGCATTAAAATGTTCACTTCCTGTTAAAATATTCGTCACTTTAGTAGGGGGATATCTTATGGTTATTGCATTACAAATACATTTTTTTTAAAAATTTTTTACCAATTAAATAGGTAATTATTGACTATTGAATTTAAAATGAGAGAGATAGAATAGTTATAGCCTATTTTTAAGAAAATTTAATTTTTCTCTTTTCACCCTTTAGTAAATTGCTATTAATTATAGGGTTAGACAGACGGCGTTGTAAAAGCCACTTTGTAGGGTTCGGGGGGTCATGAGACGTCGACATCCATCAACATTTCAGGTTAGAGTTTTTTTACTGTCGCAATACTTTACCTTAAGTATCCGAAAAATTAAAAAATCTGTATTTATGCATAGCTTTAAAGTTAATGGTTTTTACAAAAATCTGTGCGAATAAAATATTTGTATTATAAATATACTTACATATTTACAATGAGGAGTAGTTTCATAACTCAATTAGTTTCGGAGATACAAGTGAGAATTTACGCATCAGACCCGAGCCCTTAAATTTATTTTACCGAAATATTGAGAGTATACATTTTACTTAGTATATTTATAAATGTTTTGAAATTAAATATAATCAAATTCGATAGATCCGATTTTGAGAAAATCTGCTTTTTCTTTTTTTGCCCTTCAGTAAAATACCCTTAATTTTAGGGTTGGATATCCAATTCTAAAAATCCCTCAGGGCAACCTTATGGAAACCCAAATACCAAGTTTTAGCCTGATCGGTAAAATAGTTTAGGCTCTAGTTGGAGAGACAAACAGTCAGACGGAAATTCAAAAACAGCTTTTTCAGATTCGGAGGGGTCATGAAATGTCGAGATTCATAAAAATCTTGAGTTAGATTTTTTTTTACGATCTCAATACTTTCTCTACCTGTAAAATACCGATAAAGTAAAAATGACCGTCCATTTTAGAAGCAACTCCACAGTCGTTCCGTGGTTTCATCATATTTAATGACTCTAGACCAGCGGTTCCCAAAGTGTGCTCCGCTAAGCATCTCCAAGTGCTCCGCTAATAGATTGGGGAAAAAAATGCTACCTGATATCAAAAGGGTGAATTTGTGCGTCCACGAAATGTGTATAGATAAGTATTGGGAAGACATTATTTATAGACTGCACACGGTTAAACCAGACAGAGAGACGGGAGGGTGCCAGTTCACCCCGTCTCTATGAGAACTTCGCCACGCTTTCAGATACGATCGTTTGCTTCGACACCTTTTCAGAATTTTCTGGGAAGTTTCTATTGGATATTAAAAATTCATGTTTCTTCGTACCTTCAGTCAGTTGAAATTCAGTTGGTATACAGTCGAGAGTCGAAACAAATCAAATAGCAGTGCTATGTTATCGATTTGAATGTCTGAAAAGCCAACCTGTCATCGGATTATTATGAGTGCTTGCATGATTTGACATCAAATTCTGCGGTAAAATAGAACTTTGCAACAAACAAGTCACTATCAGAATTTTTATGTCAGCTACGACACGAATTTGAAGTTTGGTCAGATAAAACGAAAATAATACTTTTACTTTGCAATAACTTACTTATGAGGATCAGGATTCTCTGCATATGTGGCTACTAAGAAGAAGAAAAAAAAGATCCCAGCTCAATGAATAGCTATATATTCGGTCGCATCTGTCCCAAATTCAACCAGATTTAACCACATTGTGCAAATCAAAACACAGCAGTCCCATCCCTCTGATTGGAAATTAAGTTCACGGTCTATACTATATCGTTCTTTTTTTTATGCCAAGAGACTTATTTTTTTGCAGCCATGAAAATGGTTTTAACACTATTTGTGTGGGGAACATGTTGTGGATTTACAATACCTACTTTCAATTCGTTATCAAATGTGTTGCTTTAGGTTAATTTATGTTTTTTGTTGTTGTTTTGCGTTTATGTAGTTAAGTTCCTTATTTCTTTGAAATTAAGGGTGAGAATAACATTTGAAATTAAATTAAACTTGATGTTTAACATGCCCAAATACAAACATTCGTTTCCATCGGGACTTTATGGAGGGTGATCAAGTTGTTTCCAGCCAAATGATGCGATGAGATCTCGGGTACGATTAGCCACATGTGGACAGGCATTGTCATGAAGCAAAACAATCCCCTTACTCAGCATGCCACGCCTTTTGTTTTGGATTTCACGGAGCAGTTTAGTTGAGGTCTTACAATAGATCTCAGAGATTTTATTGTGTCACCACGAGGCAAAAAAATCCACAAGCAACACCCCCTTATTATACCAAAACACAGTACACATAATTTTTCGGGTTTAAAGTGTTTTCTTGAACTTCACTTTCTTGGGCGATGTTGAATGCCGCCATTCCATGGATTGTTGTTTCAATTCCGGCGTAGCATGAGCCACCCATGTTTCGTCAACTGTGACAGTTTGGCTTAAAAATCATCACCAGAATCACTGCATTGCTCAAGGAAAGTCAACGCACTGGCTAAAAGTTTGGTTTTGTGCACCTGAGTCAACATTTTCGGTACCCAGCGTGAACACAACTTACGATAATTTGAGTGTTCTGTTACAATTCCATAAAGAACACTTTTTGAAACGTGAGGAAACTCATTAGATAAAAATGAAATCGCAAAGCGTCTGCTCTCTTGAACTTTTCCATCAACTTTCCGCACCAAGTTTTCAGTAATGACAGAAGCTCGCCCACTTCATTCCTCATCATGCTCGTTCGTGCAGCCATATTTAAATGCTCTAACCCATTTTATAACCATTCCTTCGCTCATAATGTTTTCTCCATACACTTCACTGATCAGCCGATGAATTTCAGCCACTTTCACATATTTTGTATGAAGAAAACGAATAACAGAGCGTATTTCACAGTCGGCGGGATTGAGCCATTTCAAATACTCACAAACAGACGTAAACACGGTAGACTACTTCCATAATGGCGTCTGTGGCTAGCCATGAGGTACTAAACGCACATGAGCGGAAAGGCAGCCGCAATGCTGCAGCGTCCGAAATTCAAAACGGCACTTAAGTAAAAAAAAAACACTCCTATATTGTATATATTTTATATATATTGTATAAGTATTTATTTTCTTTTTTTGCACCACGTCTTACGGGTTATAGGCCTATGCACTAATCTACCCTAATGGATTAAGGAATAGTAAGTTTTGATTGAAAGGAAGTGCATCCGTATTTGCGTGAAAGGAGAATAAAATCATTTAAGAAAACCACCCTCAGTGCACCCGACTGGGATCGAGCCCTGATATCCGTGTTTTCAGCAGTCTAGTCCAACACAAGAGTAGCGCGTTAGACCATGTGGCTACGGAAGTGGGTTAGTATTAAATTAATGGTAAATATAGTTTGATAATGAAATATCACATTGTATCTTTTAAATTGTGGCCAAGAGTATATTAAACATAAGTGAATGTTATTGTAGATATAAGGTCTACTTTTATATTTAGTAGAGCTTCTCTTGAGCCCCAACATGCAATTCTTTTAGTTCCTCTACTCAGTCGCACCCCTAAATCCCCTGCCCCCCTTTTCTCCTTGCTATGCGTAGCTCGAACTTCTTTCTCATAGTCGTATTGGATTCTTTTCTTTATTCTTTTTTTTTATCGGGGACTCCCTTTCTTTTCACCTCTTTTGTTCCTGTCTCGTAGGCCTGCCGGTCGGCAATTGTTTCCTTGTAGATTAAAGTGGTGTCGGTACACTCCCTCCCATAAATGGATGAATTGGTCCATGTACAGATACTCCTATAAAAATATTAGTTCTAATAAATGTGTGACAGAATATTATCCCGATTAAATTTATATTTTTTAAAAACTAATAAATAAACAGGATATATGAGTCGTAGCCAGGCTGAAAAAAATCACCAAAAAGTCAATCATCTTGGTTCTCCAAGTCACAGATTTTGTATTATGTTCAGACATCTTGTAATTTTTGTGCAATCCAGAGATCAATACTTTTTTTTAGAGACCTCAACAACATTTTGATAATATCTTGAACCTTGTCATAATATCATCCATAGACCCGCTTCTGTGACTGCATATTCTAAGGCTAGACTGAGTAACCTTGTCACCAAACTCCAGAATGGGTGAAATGGCCATACAAGTCTGAGGAAATTTGGATTTGAGAGCTCTTGCAAGAAAAATAAATGTTTCCCGACAGCAGAATATGTAAAAACAATTGAAAGTAGAACACAATTAAAACAAATTGTTTGTTGTGAAAGTTTTGACTGCCAAAAATGACAACAAATCAATATATTATGGTCTTGCAGATCATGGCTTATCGATACGGTGTCCTGACAATTGCGTACCGCGACAATTGCGCCCAAAGGGTCGAGCAGGGGGGCGACACAGGTAGGGGTCAGCTTCGGAGTGGTAATTTCGTACACCCTGGATTGAAGGGAGAGTTGGTTAGTTTAGGTTATCTTATGTTATATTCTGGAAATTGACAAATGATACCTGGACACGAGAATCGAACCAGGGATTTTAGGCTTAGTGCACCAATGCTCTAACCACTGAGCTATCCAGGAATCATCCCCTGCCTATGGTCATTCTTCACTCATATTTTAAGGCAGAGTCTATGATGGTCGTGCGGAAATCGTAGGCTACAAATGGGATCTTAATAAAAGCACACATTTGTAGTCGACGATTTCCGCACGTCATTGCCATATATTCATGGATATATGATAGTGGATCTGATATATTTGGCTGTTTGTCAGTTACCACCACTCCTATGGCGAATGGGCAGTAACGTAGGCTCAAAATATAAGTTACGTGCTAAAATTATATGCACCATTTCGTTTGTAAAGCTAAACAATGCCTGCATATAATATTTAATCAAAATCGTTAGAGCAGGATGAGAGAAAATCGATTTTTTTCCCCATCTCTTCATTCTTAAGTAAACTACCCTTGATTTTAGTGTTAGAGGGGTTTTTGGAATTATATAAATCTAAGGAACCTTATGAAAATCCTTTAGATATCAAGAGTTAGTAATATTGCTAAAATGGTTTAGGATCTAGTCCGAGTAACAGACTTGACAAAGCGATGGCATTAAGAAAAAACTTTTTGTGGTTTAGGGGATCATGAAACGTCAACATCCATCTAAATCTCAGTTTTTTTTACGGTCACAGTACTTTCTCTACCCGCTAGGATGCTAGAAAGTAAAAAACTACAACATAATATTTTTAAAAGATAATCTATGCCCAAATAATAAGTAATTTGCACAAGACAACGGACGTAAGGAAAAACAGAACCCCTAGTTCCTAGTAGTTCCTGGTAAATACGAGTATGGTGTTTAACCCTAGGGGTACGTACCATACATTTAAAACCTTAAATCTTATGATGATGTCCTGGATTTTGATGGCAAAAAGGTTACTAAAACAATTTTACATAGATCCATACGTCAAGTCGTGTGATATTCAACTGCTACTTTTGATAACTAATATTAATACCTATAGAACAATATTAATAATATAAATGGCGCAGCATTGAGTGTTTTCAGTGTGAGAAGAGTTGATTAAAACTTTACTTCAGTAATGTTCTCATCGGTCAGGTATCAACGAAACAAGATTCGCAAGTGAGGAATGTAGAGCAGAGCTTAGATATAATTAGTCAAATGGAGACCAAATGGCGGAGAATATATCACAGGTACGGTTTTAACAGCGTCTGCTCATCCTGGCAACTTTTAACGAATGAATGATATTGTAAAATAATATTAAAGTTCGTTCTAGGGCTAAGGTGTCAGACTTCTGTGATGGCGGCCGGGGTTCAATTCTCGGTCCCGGTACAGATTTATCCGATTACCAAACCCTTCCTTCACCTCTGACAAGACATCTTGTGAATGTGGGGAATGCCAGGCCTCCACCGTGGTTCGGATTCCACGTTAAACTGTAGGTCCTCCATTTCATCTCACAATCACCCTACCATTACACATTCGCGTAAGTGCGTATAACCCGAACGGGTAGTAAGACGCGGTGCTAATAATAATAATAATAATAATAATATTAAAGTTGACACCAAGAGTGAAAATAAATAACGTAATTTTAGAAGATACTTTTTAGCGGATACCTACCATATCTGGTGCAGAATCTATGGCATCTGTTCCCGGTCGGCCAACTAGAGAGCAGCACGTGCTCTAGATGATACCACTTTGCACCACTTTCGACCATCGGAACTTTGCAGGGTGGGGGAATGTGTTTTTATATCTTAATCGATTGACACAATCTATTATAACCCACTTCAGTGATCAAATGGTCGAAGACATCACTCTCGTGTTGGATTGTCCTGCTGATGACGGGTAAATTTGGGTTCAAATCCCGGTAAGTTCTACTGAGGATGATTTTTTCCCCTAAAGGTTTGCCAATTTTATTATGCGAAAATGGGGGGTAGATTACCTCTCAAATGCTTCCTGTCTCTTTACTAACCCATTAAATTAATGTCGAGTTTGATTTTCTTTAACGATCAATATACTGCTTTCTTGGAAGGGTACAAAGAAAGGGGGAAAAAATATTTTTTTAAATCTGTTTGGACATAAAAAAATATGTTTATTTATTGTAAAAAATATCATATGGAAATGATACTTAATTGACCATTATTCACATATTAAATGACAAGTAGTCAATTTCACAAATAGATCCAATATTATTTTTTTCGCATTTGTAAAATACATTTTGAAATGCTATAATAAATTTTAAAAATATATTGACATTAATTTTAATGTAGTAGCAAAGTTCTTAAAACTAACATCTCCCGATATTATTGTGTTTTGTAACTATAGTGTATGCCCATTAAGGAAATATTGCTTCTATTCAGGGTAAATATAGTGTAAATATAAAAAAGTTCACTGAATTTACTTAAAGGAACTTTTTTTTTAGTTTCGGTTTACTTTTCTTTAGATACAAGTATTTTTTTCTAGGCTCTAAATAATTAAATACAACATTTTATAGACTAAGGCAACGTGTAGGCCAGGCCTACTGTTCTTTTGAAAAACAAATTCTAATTATTAGGAAAATAAAATAATTACCGTATAGGTAAAATAGACCTCGGAATAATTCTGTATCCAAGCCGTCGGCTACGAATACATTAACTCCTTAGCTATATGCCGTCTGTTAATGAAAGCTTCCATGTCATGCATTGTGTGACCTTCGGACATTGTAACACACCGCCCAGCTCCTGGAACTTAGACTAAAAAAACACATTCTCTTCCCCTCCTACCAGTTCAATATGGCGATGAGCGTCACACGTTACGTGTCAGAATTTCAATGAGACCAAACTTCACCCCTTTAACTCCCCTTGCCTCAAATATCCTGAACTACTCTCTTCCTCTTCCTACACTCTTTGACTCCCATCCAAGGACTTTTTTTTGTCTTTTTTTATTTTCCAGGGTNGACTTTTTTTTGTCTTTTTTTATTTTCCAGGGTGCCAGATGTTCACAAGCTTTCTGAATCCGCAATGCTTTTCGGATCCAACAACTTCAAACTCCGTATATAAAAAGATAAAAAAAATTGAATAGTGGAAATAGTTTTAATGTGTTGTTCTTTTACCAACAAAAGTTTATTTTAGTTTTGTAGGTGACCTGCGTGGTCTAGGGGTAAGGTGTCAGACTTCCCCTCTGGGGATCCGGGGTTCAATCCTCGTTTCCGGAACAGATTTATCTGATTGCCAAACCCTTCCTTCACCTCTGACAAGGCGTGTATTAATCACAACTTGTAAATGTGGGGGATGCCAGGCCTCCACCGTGGTTCGGATTCCACGTTAAACTGTAGGTCCTCCATTTCATCTCGCAATCATCCTACCATTACACATTAAGCGTAAGTGCGTATAACCCGAACGGGTAGTAAGACGTAGTGCTAATAATAATAATTTTAGTTTTATGATAGGGTTATATCAATTTTCAAGTTTTGACGTTATAGTTGATGAGATAAGATTACCACGTTTCTTACTTTAAATTCTAACACTTAAACCACAGAGGTAAAATAAAATTCTAATACCATAATCGGTGAGCACGTGATCTAAACATAAAGTTAACCTTTTAGAAGAGTACCCTAATTACATTGGTTTGCAGCTTGTGTGTTGAGATCCATTTGATACGCTCTAGTTAAAAATTTAAATGGCATACTTGACAGAATAACAGCCCTACCGAGTCGTAGATGGCTGTGGTACCTATTATCTCGTGATACCTTAGTTCACTCATATGTAACCGACTATTAACACACGTCCATCGCAGACTCGGACAACTATGAGTTAATGGATGACCCTGAACATGGGATGAATGAAGCCTGTATAGCTTAGTGATAGAGCATTGCCATGCTAAGACAAAAGGTATAGAGTTCGATTCCCTTATCCAGTTTTCATTTTTCAACAAACTAAAATTATTAATCTAGTCTGGTTCGACAGTGACCGAACGACCGGTAGTTGAGTGATTGAATCCCAACATAATCTTTTACATGCTAAGATGCTTTTTTATTTCGCAAGGGTTGTATTTGGTCGTCCATTATCTTCTCCATTAATCTCTTTCTTTTCTATCTCACTATTTATCCCTTCTTTTACTATTGATAACATGGACATTTTGAGATTTTCTCGCCAACTATCTACAGCTAAAATGTTCCGATCCATAATTATTCTACAGTATTTATTTTTGTAAACTTTTGTTCTAGTGTAGTAATAATATTAGTGATAAGTTTTATTCAAAGATGGAGGGGAAAATAAAGCTCCAGAATAATTTTAATATTTGGTCACTTAATCTTACTGCTTTCCCGGATTAATCGAATACATTTACTAAATTGACATTATTCAGATACAATTTCAAATTAATTGTAAGCGTATTTTGATAAAAACATTGGTAAGATATCAATTCAAGTTCTCTACAACCACTGAACAATTTTCCCCAGTTTGAAGATATCAAAAAAAAGTTGAAAATTATTATTTTTAAACATCGAAAGATCTTTTTGGAAGGATGTTGCTGGCTGTCAACAAAGACTTGTTTTGTAAATAATGTCCTCTTGAGAAGATTTGGTAGTTCATAGTTTTCTCCGTCTTTAGATAGCTAGAAGGAAATTAAAAAAAAAAAGTTTTCGCTCCAGGTGATTTCATTGAAGCAAGTAATGGCAACATGGTGTTTCGTTGAAGAACCCTAAAGGAAGGACAGTAATGAAGTTTGTCCGGACTAACACGAAAAGAAAGAAAGAAAGTAGTGACTAGTGGTAATCACTTTCTCCACTTGGTGCTCAGGTGCAAGCTTATAGTATACACACGAAAAAAGTATTTTCACTTCCCTCACAAAAAAAAGTCTAAAAAATATATATCTCTTTAGAGAAGATATTTTTTTACACTGAGATATAATCGGTAGACTGTAATAAAGTTTTGCATGGGTTTAAGAAAAGTTTTAAAGGCGATTATAGATTTTTTTTTCCTCCCGTAGTTACATTTGTGTATGTGTGTAAGCGAATTAAAACTTAAGTACATGAAAGGTCATCACTCCATTATGAACTGTCCCAAAGGTAAAAAAAAAATCCTGTTCAGTTTAGATGTGTAATTTTAATTTTAGTTAATAACTGATCTGACAAAATATTATTAAATATCTGTACTTTGCAAAAATAGGAAGATAAAATATAGGAATTTTAAGTACCCGTGTATTCTTATATAGTAAGATACAATTTTTTTTGGTGATATTATGTCATTAAACTAGTTTGTATTTGTAGCTTAGTATTAAATTTTGAGTATTTAATAAATCGGGAAGTGTATTATAGCTTCTTTTGCTGTCCAAATGGTTAAGTATTACACAGGCAAAATAAATCCAAAATAATAAGTAAACACACATAAATAAGGATTATTATTAAATTTTAAATATATTTGAACTGATTGAGAACTAGATTCACACTTACCCGTTGCTTTGTACTATATTTAATAAGTAGCCTGTAGCCAAGTTTAAATATGTTGAAGAGCAGTAAATATGTAATATATATCTGACAAAATTTAATTCACCCCTGCATTATTAAACTATAAAAAGTGAGCTTTTGATAATATCTATGCTACATTTTAGACCAAATCATTATTATTTATTACAAGATGACTTTATATATTCATGAACTAAAAATAGAGAATAAAGAAGGCAACCATCTCATTTCAGATCGTATTTATTATTTTCTTTCATTTTCATCTATTGCAACTACTTACATAATAAATGTGTTGTATAGTCAGTTATTTTCTTATAAATAATTTATTTGAGGTTATGATAGGATTTCTTTTTCCAACTTTGGAAAAAAACCAAAAAAAAACATGTGTGCAGTGTCTACAGTGTCTATAAAGCATAGCTAGGTTTATCGTTTAAGAAAATAGATACAATCTACACAAACAAAATATTCTTACATTTAATAAATAAATACTATTAGATTAAATAAAATCATTTTACCTCATTTTTAGAGAAATACACTCATTCCACCATAGCTACTTACTATTTTCTAATAATTTCACTATATATACAGAAATACTATATTTTAATGTGATAGACAACTTACATAATGAATTAAAATAAAATATGAAGATTATAGAAATAATAAGTTAAGGAATAATATTCAATAACATTTTCAATACATGATTTTTGAATGACTTAAGTTAATCTAGTCTTAATAAATTTATAAATCTTTTATTAGAGTTAAAATTTTAATCCCTATTAAAAAAAACCTCAAAATATAATTGTATAAGTAATTCACACTTAAAATTTTATAAATATGTTCCTAACAAACCTACACTGATATAAAATAAGATTTAAATCAATTCTGATGAGTATATAAATATAGGTAGCTTAGTTATAACTGTGAAACTTAATTTAACAGATATTCACTGCTTATTGAACACTAGACCGCTTTGGTGGTAAAATGGTCTAAGGCATCATACTTGCAACAGACTAGACTGCCAATAGTGAGGAGATAGAGGTTTGCATCCCTGTCGGGTGAACTGGTGGGTTTTTTTCCTAAATGATTGTGATGCTCTCCCTCCACTTAAATACTGGTACACCACCTCACCTATAAATTCAGCCTTCCTCACCCCTAACACATTACCGTAATTAGTTCATAAGCGTATTATAAGCCTAACGCGCGCAAAAAAAAAAAAAAATTGTACTCTATTTGCCCTTCCTCCTGACAATAATATCAAAGGACGTGAACGAAATAGGCTTCATCCCATTTAGAACATATCCCGTTATTTCCTCCATAGCTTCACATCAAAAGAGACTTATTCCCTTCCTTCGGCTATACATTTCTCCTCTTAAGGATTAAATCCTAGTTTCTCTACTGAAAACACCTTCACAACATAAATCTGCTCCTGTTTGCGTTTTCTATACTCCTATTTTTATATCTCACCTGGTCTTCTTTCTCAATTCTGACGCTGCCTGCTTCAATATATTCCATTACCCTTACGCTCTCCGTTACACTATCCACTCAAATTTTCATCACTTACCATTCACATTTTCATCACTTACCATTCACATTTTCATCACTTACCATTCACATTTTCATCACTTACCTGTAGTTCTCTATTTTATCACTTTTATCCGTTCCCCTCTCTTAGATACCATCGTTTTTATTTCTGTTTGACTCAATTTTTTTACTTGATTGTATTCTAGTCCTTGTATTTTGAATTTACTTCCTCTTCTTGTTCAACTATACTAACTCCTTCTGCCCACTTATGTGGTCGCAGGGTCAAAGTCGTCACTCTCAAAATAGACTGTGCTGCTTATGACGTTCAGATTAGGGTTAGAATCCCGGTCATGTACACAGAGGATGCTTTTCCTTAATGGTTTTATACTGTATCTACTCGTACATTTCCTCTAAATTTAACTTACTTTGATACTCTCACATTGGCGTAGTAAGTAAATTAGTGTATTAACCGAACGGGTGGTGCTAAAATATCATCTTGAAAAAAATAAGTTTTGTTAACACCTTGTCTTACTACTAGTTTGGGTTGTACGCGGATATGATAACTTGTTTTGCTCGTTGGGGGCTTCGCCCCCAAACCCTCAGTGTGTTATCTTCGCAAGTGAATGTAAACTAATGTAATTCCAGAACAGTTTTTTTATAGGTCTTACCGTTTAGCCACAAGAAACCTCTAAAGAAAGGTCCGTGCCGACTTTAAATTTGCTCCGAAATTTTGAATTTTTTTCGGGGGCTAGAAATTAAATTTTTATTTTTTTGGAATTTTGCCGTCAGTTACAGGATAGGAGCTATAAATTTACCAAATTTCAAGTTTCTAGATCATCTGGAAGTGGGTAAACATTAATGTCGGTGAGTGAGTCAGCCATGTGGCTTCATAGTAGTATAATTACACTAATGTGTTAAAGATTATAAAGTTTGAATTTAGATTAATTATACCAAATTTGCGTGAATAGAGTGTGGATAACCAATAAGAAAATACCACCCTCAGTACACCCGACTGGTATCCAACCCCGATCTCCTCGTCTTCGACAGTCCAGTATATTGTGAGAGTGACGCATTATATCACATGACCACCGAAGTGGGTAGTTGTGTTATTCATCTTCATATATTTCAACTCTCTCTCTCTCTCTCTCCCCTTCTTTCTTTGCATTCTGCTTTCCAAATGATTTCATTCTTCTTTTCTTTTTTTTCTACCCACAACTTATTCTACTAAACTCTTCAGGTATAAACATTTAATACGTGCAACCCCTACCTACACTCGCGAACTTGAATCCAAGTACAAATCCGGCTTCTAGTTTGGTTTACCCAACACTGCGGGATTTCACGCCACAATAAATCTCAAACTTTACAGACTGGCCTTTCATTCCCTAAAACCGTGATGTAGATTAATCCAGGATTGACTTTGTTAACATAGTGCTTTTCTAAATTGATTTGTTTCGTCAGGAATACGGAACTAGAACTAAGTTGATAATGCTTCTCACCAACATTCTTTTTCATGCTATACTAAATAAATATACCAAACTTAAATTCATGATGTAAATAAAGGTTAACGATTAAATGGTATTCAAATATAATAAATAACTAATTTATTTAAAAGCATTTGAATACGTTTACTGATAAACTAAATCCTCTAAATTTATTTATATAGTATTAATGTTATTATTTTCTAGTTCCACGTCGTAATACCCATTCGGGCTATACGATTTTGTACTAATTACGCTAATGGTTTTAGGAATGAGGAATGTTATACTTATATAAAGTGTGCCCGCATTTCCGGAGATAGAGTGAAAGACATTAATAAAGCTATAAAATAGTATTTATACTCTAAATACATTTTATAATTATTGTATTGATAACAATGTTTTTTTTACATTTACCATTCTTATCTTTCCACTACGTAATGTTTTTCCATAAACCTTACAATCACTATCTAAAGTTCTTTCGAAAATGGTTCCGCACATGAAAACGTCACTCAGGATACAGGGATGGGAGAAGGGGAGGGGGAACACATCATTCTCTTTGAAATTGTCTTCATTCTAATCTTTCCTGTTAAGAAAAGTACTCTTAAAATATTTAATAACCCATGAGAAAATTCTAAAAGAAAAGATCTAAACTCGTGTTTTAACCTCCTTCTCTCGACCCGGCAGTTTAATCTTCAGCGTGCTAAGTGGCGTTCCATTTGTTGCTTGACATTTTCATCTTAAAAAGTCGTGAGATAACTTTGCGAGGTCTCTCTAATTAAGACGAAAAGGCACCAACCATCTTGGATAACAATTTTATTCTGTCGTCTTTTAGGTGACTGAGAAAAAAAAAGAGGAAAATAGAGAGATTTAAATTATCTTTCCCACCTTAAGACGCTGAGATGTTACAATTATTTTGGTTTATTTTGGAGTGGTCTTACTAAATTATTTTCGCGGAGAAAAAATAATGCCCATTATTTATTTAATGGCATTTTGATTGTTTTTGGGCACAAATATTGTTTTTGTAGCTATTTAGCTACCGATCTTGGACCATTTATTTGCTAACATTTGTATTTACTTACAAAACAATGCAGGAATTTATTTTTTGCTTATATGTAGTTATCAAAATGAAAGTATTCGTACACACTTAAGAAATTAAGGTGGGTTGTACGACCTAATGAAAAATATAATATCCAATCATGCGACAACTAAATACAAATGGTTTTAGATATTAATCGAATATACTACTCACTAAATACTTGTATAATATTAAATTAATTAATATTTACTTGGCAACAACTTTCAAACAAACCTGATATTATCTTAACATTTAAAAAAAAGTATTATTTGTAAAAATTGGTCAAATATCTTCTTTCTAAAAAAATCTTGATCTTATTGACTTTGAGTTAATTCTTAAAGCCCTTTAACCAATAAATAACTATAAATGTCTGAAGAAACCTCCTCTTCAAAAATAGTGTGTAGCTACTCTTGACAGAGGGTAAATCTAGGTTATCTACCCTAGAACCTATCCCAGAGTGATGATCAATTATGAAGGCCCTCCTCCATCCCTTGTTGTTGTATTAGAATTCTGGTGTCAAACAGAACA
>CABFVX010000015.1:440703-465555 GCA_902151425.1 Timema shepardi
ATATATATATATATATATCATTTTTTAATTTTCAGAATACATATACATTTTTTAAATGTTAGTATAATATATATATTTTTTCTCAATCAGTTTTATCAAAATTATAAATAATCTTACGAAAAATATTAAAACTCTGTTTATTTTTATAGTAACACTTTTAATTCAGACCTATACTATTCTAATTTGATAAATACCTATTTTTTCCAAAATATATTCAATTTTAATAAATGACCAAATAATCTACGATTATAAAATTTTAAACAAATGTGTTTGTTATTTAAAAATATAAATAAGGATCAAACAAACATTATTTTTAAAATAGTTTTAATATTGTTTAAAAACTATATTACATCCTATGGGATTTTAGGAAAACCATTTTAAATCTTAATTAAATTAAAAGAATATAAATAGTTAGTTCTTGTAGCAATGTATGGAACAATAATATGTTACATAATATTTGTTCAGAAATTAGATTGTATTATTATTATTATTATTATTATTATTATTAGCACCGCGTCTTACAACCCGTTCGGGTTATACGCACTTACGCTAATGTGTAATGAATGAAATGGAGGACCTACAGTTTAACGTGGAATCCGAACCACGGTGGAGGCCTGGCATTCCTCACATTCACAAGTTGTGATTAATAGTTAGATTGTAAAAGAGGCCTGAGTGCTAGTTGAAAATTACTCCCAATTTATTCATCCTATAAATATATTTAGTCTAACTGATATTAATTTTAAAGTAGTGGGCATTTTTCAATAATTAAATCATTTCCCAATAATGATAATGCCGTTAATTTTGATGTATGTTGCTGCAATTCTTTATTCATACGTTAGAAAATAAGATGTTTTAGCAACCTTGTAGACAGTAATGGGGTATTGCAAGGTTAGTAACCTACTAGCCAGGTATTAAGGCATATTGTGAGAGTCGACGCAGGTACAACAATAGCTTCCTTAAAGAGCGGTAGAAGGGAGCGCGAGTAATTTTACAGTATTTATAGAATTGAAATTTTTTGTCCAAAATAAATCAAATATTTCTCCAGTAGCAACATAAAGTTTAGTTTTATGCACATGCTCATTTAAACAGAGCTTGAATATCTGTTAACGGTGTCCTGGAATTTTGTCAAAACGTTTTAAATAAAGAGAAAAGGTTTTGACAGAATTCCATGACCCTCTTGATAGATATTCAAGATCTGTTAATATCAGCATGTGCAGAAAACTGAACTCTATTTCGCTACTTGAGAAATATTTGATTTATTTTAGACAAAAAATTTCAATTCTATAAAAATTGTAAAAATACTTTAACTTCCTTCGGCCGCACCTTAAGGTGAGTGGCTTTCTTCCCTTGCCATGGACAGAGTTAACGGTCCGGTGGACAGTTAGGATACTTCGTCCATGTTGTATCTTAAGGACCAATGGTAATGTTTTCCTGAAATTAAAAAAAAAAACAGTTGAGTCAATTAGCAGATTTGTTACTCTTGTTTCGCTGGGCTTAGGCCAAGAACGCTCCCGGGTCGACCCTTGGGAGTCAAATTTTGCGAATCTTTGATCAACACCTCACGTTAGTCGCTCGGTTAGTCGCCGTGAATCTAATTATTATAATAAAATAGAATCAGGATTAATAGCTAATAATAGTTATATTACATCAGGGCTAAATCAATTGATATTGTGAATTTATCTTAAATCTTTTGACCGCCACTCTCACACTAACCAAGACGCGTGACTTGTATCAAGTGAAATACTAGAAGCCAACCAATTTAATAAATAGTAATTCAAATAAATGATTTCGTTAATTAATTTAACACACTAGCTAAATAATTGATGCAAATTAATAGTAAATAATAATTTTAATAAATAAAGTTGTATTATTTTTTACCAACAACGCGGTCACTATACGATCATTACAAAACTATAGATTGAAAAGAATAAACATTGGTTCCGTGTCGACCTCATTTCATTTGCGAAGCCATTACGGTCACATACAGGCTCACCATTAAAGCGAGTGTGTTAGCTGGTGTACGTTAATGCACGTACAGTAGCCCCATGGCTTCTTTGGTGCTGACTGACAGTTCACAGCTGACTTCTGACAGTCAACATTTAGGTATATACCTACATTTTGGCTGTCAGAAGTGACAGCTGTTAAACCCATGTTTTTGCAGATCATATGGCTCGGCGTAAGAATACATAATTTGATCTGGTAGCCTTACAAAGCTGTCAGCTGTGAGCTGTCAGTCAGCACCAAAGAAGTCATGAGGCTACTGTAGTAATGTGTTTCTTTACTTTATATTAAATATTGAATCGCAAAACTATGATATAAAAGGAATGAACTGCCGATATCTTATAAATATATTTTAAAAGTATTAATATGTATTAGTGGCAATATGTTGACATTTTTAAAGACATACTATTTGGACATAATAAAAAGAATGAGAGATTTGAGACAAAATAAACTTTATCATTCACCTCTAGAGATAGTATTAAAGATCGCAATATAAAAATTACTACCCCCTCAATTCCCAGAAAACTTTATTTATTGTCATGCTTTGTATCCACCTTTTCTATTCATATCAGTTTTATTTTAGCAACAATATAATTAATGGTTAGTGAGTTTAAATATTTAGGAACAATTTAAGCACTCACTAACGATATTAGAGTGGAAATTAGGAAAATAATACAGCTAGAAATACATGCTTTTACTAAGTAAGTAATTTATTGGCATCTCATCTATTTTCTAGGAATGTAAAACTAGAAATATACAAAAGAATAGTTTTACCTGTTGTCCTCTTTGGTTATGACACGTGGTCTCTTAGCCTACACGATGAAAATAAACTTGGTGTTCGAAAATAAGATGCCTAGGAAGAAGATATTTGTTTTAAAAAAGGGTTTAAGATTTTGGAAAGGGGTGGAGGTTACATAATGATTAATTACATAACCTACACTTAGCAGTAAATTTTTATAATAATAAAGTCTCGTAGATTACGGTGTGAAGGACATGCAGATCATATGGTTCAGGTTATTGACTGGCAAACCCAATGAGAAGAGACTACTGGAAAAAACAGAGAAGCAGATGGGAGGATAACATTAGAATGTGCCTGAAGTAGATATCGTGTAATGAGGTGGACTGGATAGAACTAGCTCAATATAAGGATAGGGTGTAGTGGGGTGGACTGGATAGAACTAGCTCAATATAAGGATAGGGTGTAATGAGGTTGACTGGATAGAGCTAGTTCAATATAAGGATAGGGTGTAATGAGGTGGACTGGATAGAACTAGCTCAATATAAGGATAAGGTGTAAAGAGGTGGACTGGATATAATTAGCTCAAGATAATGACATGATCCAATGAGGTGAACTGGATGAAACTAACTCAATATTGGAATAACTGACGTATTTTGTAAGTGTGGTAAGAGTTTCTAACGTCATAGAATAAGTATCAATATAATTAATCAAATGTGTTATAGCCTTTTTCTGAATCTTAAAAAATTCAAACCAACATGAAGAAAAAAGTAACACGAAGGACCTACCTAATATTAATTTACTGTAAACACGTTTAAAGAAAGTTGACACACCCCCATCACAGGAAGCCATTATAATATTTCATATAATAAATTCAATATTTGATTAATTATATATACAATATTTTTAAAAAATAAATAAATATATGTCGGAAGAAGTTTCCCATAAGAAAAAAAAAAATCTAATTTTTCAGTGATACAATTTATACATCAGCACTTTTGTAGGCAGTCAAACTTTGAAAACTTGAAAATTAAGGCCCCCCCCTCACGAATTCAGATGATTTCATTTCGGCGTGAAAACTTGACATCATGGTAGGACATCCATTTTTTAAAGTGTCGCTAAAGAACTTTCTCTCTTATTTCGCAGCAAGTTGGTACGCCTCCTCTCTCATCGCCCGTTCAAGGGAGGGTTTTGTTTAGATATATAGCGCCAATTAATCACGGTATGGTCATAAAACCGTGAGCCCAAGGCATAAAAACCAGTACCTACATCTAAAAAAAAGAGACACTAGACAAGGATCACAAAATTGTTCCTCTTTCTGAGAGGAAGAGGGTTAGTTTAAATGAATAGACTTTTAATTTTAAAAATTGTTTTTAAAAAAACACGTTAATTAGAATGAGTAACTTAAAGATAAAACTCTTAATATATTATGTATCTATTAATATAGTCCTATGTACATTTTTTAAATATTCACTAATATGCAGAAGACTAGTGATAAAATATCAAACTCTCGTTGCAGCAAGTAAGAGAAATTTATTAATCTCAGTTCATAGATAATTTATCAAATTTTTGTTAAAATATTATTTTGATTATAAAAATTGGTAAAATAATTCAATGAACATTGAAGTTTATTTACCTTAATCAGCAATCAAAAGATAGCTTATAAATAGAATTTTAATACATAGTAATTTTATTAAACTAAATTTCAATACCTAACTTTGGAAGATTATAAACTTTTATACTTTGGTAAATAAACTACGTTGTTAAAAGGCATTTAGAGAGGATTGGTTTGGATTATTTTAAATTATAATTTTAAAGATTAACTCAATGACTACAAAATAAAATATGTCAAAATATGAAATAGTCATACTTTAATTAGATACAAATCTTTACCACGTGTTTTGTGTCGATAAAACATTCATATCATACGTCTACTAGACAAACTTAAAGACTTACCTCTACTATACGATATTAAGATATTTATTAGATTCGTAATCATTTTAATCATTTTATTTGGGGGAGTATCCGATGCATTAGTTCTGTCGGGAGAGTGTCTGCCAACTGCTTTAACGGTCACGGATTAGATTTCCCTCGAGATCTAAAAATAAATCACTGTGAAATTGAGTCTGTTCCTCTTCATTGAGTGGTAAATTAATGGTATGATTTTTTTTTAGTTTGCTTGAATCAGGTCAACGCGAGCCGATATTAATCGATACATTCATCAAACAGAAACATAAAGATATATTTAGTTCAGTGAAATATTGACCATCTATTTAATTTAAAGAGATCCAGACTTAAGCATTTTATTCAGTTTTTAGTGGTTCAACTAAACATTTGACTATTAGGATTATAGAGTTAATTGATAAAATCTGCTATTATTAAATGTCTATAAACTTTTTTCTTATTAGATAAAATTTATATTAATAATTGTGCATCTACAATGAACTTGACTCTAATCACCAATTATATATTTTTTAATCCGAGATATAACTTTATTTTGAATGGGGCTGGGTTTTTTTCGAAGTTGGACTTGGAGAATTGTGTGGTTTCTCACTAATGTAGGAGACTGGGTTTTAAATCCTAACTGGTTACATTAATTCTACTAATTAGTGGTTTTGCATTTTCTTTCTAAGTCAATTCCGTTTTATTCCCTCTAGTTAGTACTTATGGCTAATTAAATTGCTCCCTTAATACTCGCGTGAAAATACCTACTAATCCAATGATCCTGGCAGGAATTAAGTACAGCTCCAGAGATCTATTCATGGGCCGGCCCACTAAGATAAATAGTCTGTCTGTGTGGTCCCTTCCTTTTCTTCGTCGTCCTTGCATCAAGGTAAGGTCCTTATATTTCACCCCCTCTCCACGCAAATCTGACGGAAAATTGGTGGAAACGTCTGTGGTAGTTATTACAAGTTATCGACGAGCCAACCACTCGAGGAATGTTGATACATGGCGGTCGTTAGTCACCCCCCAAGCGAAAGAAATCCAAGAAGGACACTTTACAAGGATCTCGACTTAACAGATATTTCAAACCAGTTTTCCCTCATTTTTCAAAGACGAATTGCGCAGTTAGAGGTATGTCCTCTTTAAAAAATAGATTGATATATTTTTACTATGAAATTTGAAAATTTAACGAATATAAAGGTTGAAAGGAGAATATAAATGTATCTTGTCAGTTGTTGTCGAACCAGGACAAGCACTGTAGTTATTTAAACAATTATTATTATTTCTTAAATAAGTTATACTATTACAAAACAAAATATACCTGTTGTTGCTTAGCTTTCGTCGTAGCTTTAGTTTATTTCTGGTTGGGTTTCAGTTATGACATCGCTCTACGCCCCACATTCTTGTTCTTTTATTATTATTATTATTATTATTATTATTATTATTATTATTATTATTAAAATATGTCTGGTCGTGTTTGAAGAGGCCAAATTTTCAAAGTAAATTGAATAAACTTACACAATCGATTTTCCTTTAACAAAATAATGTAACAAGTTAATAACCTATGCTTTTATTATTTTTTGAGGAGAAACGTCTTGCTACCCGTCTGAGCTATCCGCCTTTAATTACGTTTATGGTAAAGACGAAGAATATATAATTGGAAGAAAATTTGCATATTTTTTCGTGAGGTAGGGTAGGCACCCATTTAGGGAAAGATACCTTATGTCCATCCAGCCTGTATTTGGACCAGAGTGCTTAAATTATTAATTTATAAAAGTTAGAAAGTAATAGGTTTGTATTTAAAAAAATAAACTAATTTAATAACTAAATATGAGACTGTTCATCTTGCCGGGTGTCTAAGCGTGTTTAAAACCTTAAAGATATTCTGTCAACTAAACAATACAGCATAGTTTTAATCCAATTTGGTGGTCACAATCTATAATATATTATTCTCACAATAGACTTGCCTTTTAATGACGGAGAAATCAGTTCTCGAATCCCGGTTGGGTCTACTAAGGTTTTTTTTTACCAAATGGTTTCCCCAACTCTCCTTACATGCAAATGTGGGTTGACTACCTCTAAAATACTTCTTTCCTCATCCCTACCCCTGTAATTACCATGTACAAGTAGGCCTATAACCCAAACAGGTAGTTAGACGGACTGATTTAAGATAAATCCTCATTACTTTGAGGTTGGGCAAATTGCATTCAGATTTATCTAACGGCGCTGAGGATTAAAACAACGTAAGAGATCCTTTAAATCTGTAATTTAGACATACCCGCGATACAATTAAGTTATATGAATTGCATCACGACTATCTTACGGCGTTAACGACGTTGTCTACTTAAAGATTTCAGTTATTTTGCAAAGCGGGTCGCATCTTAGCTTGACTCGCATAAGAAGACTAATCACGTTCACACTTAGACGCCTATATACAAATTAGAAATAGAGGGATTAAAATTAAAATCTCACCCTAAAAGAACTCTTTTCTATGTTCTGCTAACCCTTTCCCTCTTACTTTGATGAACCTACTCACTCACTTTAATATTTACTCCTTGAAAACATAGAATTTATTTGTAATTTTACCAAACCAAATAGCCCAAGTTGTAGAGGATCTATAAAAATACGTTTGCAAAAAAAAAAAACTTTAAAATAAAATTAATAAATTTTGTTATAGTGTATGAATATTTTTATAATTATTTAAGAATTCAAGGTGATTATTTCAACGTTATGTCTTTTAAAACTCGCTGAGTAAAACGTAAATTCACTTACATGGGAACTCTTATCTTAACCGGCCGTGACGTCACACGTTAGCAACGTCCTTAAAAAGTTGTTAGCAACAATAGACCGAAAGCAAAATGAACTATACTCTAACTTCGATGTTAAATAGATATTTATCATACCAGAGAGATTGATGCTTGCATCGGTTACCTACAGGTGCTTAGGATGGCCCTGAGGATTGGTATGCCTCCGTTAGACTGTAGTTTCGTTATTAGTAGTGCACAGGGCTGGGCCGAAAGCCCATGTCACGATCTTGCTCGAGGCGGCGGCCCAGAAATGGGCTGGGCTCTGTGGGGCAGTGAGTTTAATCGCTGAGGAGTGATGGCGTTGGCAGCGTGGTGGGGTTCAGGCTTTCGGGTCCGGATTCCTGGGGTTCTGGGTCACCATTTCATGGCTCTTGGGGTTCTGGGCCTGTGGTCTTGGGCATAACCATTCATGTAGTGAGCTGTTTTGGAGCTCCGGTGCTAACCTAGAAAGCTAGTGGTGCATGGGCTAGAACATGGGTGCCTCCACTCGTACGCACGAGGAGTGGAAGATTACTTTCCCAGTGGCGATGGTAAGATCACTCTGTGACCAGAAGTAAATGGCTCCGGTCACCACCCTGGATAGGTGGGAGCCACAAGTCCCCGGTGCCGGTCCAAACAATGATTAACTGGAAGGGGAGGAGGAGTTAATTCTCGCCTCCCTGGGTATCCGGCCTGATCCGGATCATCCCACCCTTCGAGGTGAGGTGGTTGGAGCTTTTTAGGTACCGACCTAGAAACTGCCCTGGTCCGCGATGTCCAAGGTCGTTTAGCACCCCTTCTGTGCCGCGTCCATAGCACGTTAAAGATAATGGTAATGTTAGCTAGATAATCGAAATATATTTTAAAATATAGATGGTTAAAATCTAATTTGTAGTTTAAATTAAATAAAATCTTAGAAGCTATTTTTTTTTCTTATACAAAAATGTGTGTGAACAACTTAGATTGGATTTGATAGATTTCAATGGTATCTTGTTTCAATGTCAATAGATTTTTTTAAACTACACTTAGATGCGGGAATCGAAACCACCACCTTTTGTTTTAGCACACCAATGAGATATTTAGAACTCCTGCCGTACTCAAGGTCATTATTCACTCATAGCTAAGGGCAGAGTCTGTGGGGGGCGTGTGTAAATCACCAGTTAACAATTATTGAACTATTATTCGGATTCAAGTCCCGTGTCCTGGTGTCATTTTTCAAATTTGCAAATATACTAGTTGCAACTTTATCTGTATACTACTCATCATTTCTATCTTTCTAACTTAGTCATTTAAAATATTTTTTTGAACACTGCGTCTTAATACCTGTTCGGGTTAAACTCCTATGTATTAATTACACTAATGTGTAAGATATTTGGAAGGTTTAATTTAAACGAAATTCACCTGAATTTGCGTGGAGGGAGAGTGGTAAACCATTTAGGAAACAACTCATATTTCACCTGGCTGCAATCGAATCCCGATATCCATGTAGTCGGCAGTTTAGTCAATTTCGAGAGTTATGCCTTTTTCCATGCAACTACTGAAATAGGTAATATAATGTTGTTAAATTTTGTGTTTAAAATCTGATAATATTAAGAGAGTTTATATTGTTATTGACAATTAACTATAATTACTAATCAAATTATTAATCCTCCACAGTCTTTGAGAATTATTCTTTTAATATTCTTTAAACAAAGACTCTTTAACAATTAAAAAAATGCAAGACTAGACTATAGTATTATCATTCTTAACAAATGTATTGTGATAATGTAATGTGTGTTTCCCACGTAAAATCAGAGTAGCGTTATTAATTAACTTAGCTAAAAACAAGGCTTTGTGTAACTTTTACATAGATTCCCCAACAAGATAATTTGTCATTAGCAGCATGAACCCCTTTGACTTAGAATTCCCCTGTCATTAATTATAAATAACACAGTTTTTTTTAAACTTTATTTTACTAAAACTAAAAAAAAAGGGTTTAATTTCCTGTGCATTTGTTCGTTTGGTTAGATAAATTATTAATTAAAAGAACCCCATTTTCAACAAAAAAAAAAGTTGTTGAATTATCGAACTAATTAAAAAATCATACAGTTAACATGTAATATATTTAATATGCCACTTCAAAGGCCAAATTGTGTACGGCGTGGTTCTCATGTTAAACTCGCCCGATGATTACAGGGAGATTGGAAATTGAATCCTGGTCGGGTCTATCCTGGGTGTTTTAAAAAAAATATTTTTCCACCATCCTTCCACGCAAATGCTGGTAGATTACATATAAAATGTTTCCTTCCTCATTCCTACCCCATAAGGGAAATTAACATACATGTGTATATTCTAAAAAGTTATTAAAAGGAAGTAATGATGATAATAATAATATAAATACAATAGAATGTATCACCGTATCTCCTCTAATCTGTATTTTTGTAATCTTAAATAACCTGTTCTCAAAATATTTTTTGTTCTTGTTTTAATCATTTGAGAAGCTAGTTTGAATTTTAACACATACAAATAAACTTATTTTCCACAAATAGGGGTTACAATATTTATTAATCCCTTTCAACATAATTGCTTTGACGTTTTAACGGTTTTAGTATACTTAACATGTTTTTTTTCTTTTAACGTATTATTATTTAAACATGTGCCATTTTAACGTGTTATATTTTAATATGTTTGTTTTGTCTTTTTATTGGAGTGATACACCTGTGGTTTTTTTTATAGCAGGTGTATCACTTAATTTATACTAGGAGCCAATTTGAGCATCCCTATGGAGTGTCTCAGATGGGTATTTTATCACTTTTTTATCTATTTTATATTTATATCATTTATTTTGTATATTGTGTATCTACCTCTATATTCTGCAGGTGAATTATCATGTGTCTCCCCTATGGAGATGTTATTATAATTTTAATACCTTTCAAGGCCCTAATGACCTCAATGTGTCGATGGGCCTTTAACCCAAATAATAATAAATAATAATTTTTAACATAATATAATATAAGGTATAGGTACTTTTGGACTTAACATGCAGTTATAGGAATGTATAAGCTATCCATGACAAAAGTGGCTTATAGCAAGCAGTGCGAGGTAAATCACCAAGACACGTGATCATTTAAAATACCTATGATTTGAGGGATGAGTTATGCTATTCTCACACGCCTTCATTTATTTTCTGTTATGCAGATACAAATTTAGTAGAAATCATTTGTATGGTTGTTGAATGAACGTCTGTATCAAGCACAGCAGTGTTAAGTGAAAATCAAAAAACTATAATGAAACGAAATTAAATCTTTATTTAGATCTATAGCCGAATCCGAAGACTAAAGCTACTACCGACTAGCAAATAAAAGGAAGAGAACAATAGAAACTAGGAACGCTTTCAGTTAAAGAATTAAATAAACTATTTTGGTTGGAGGGGGGAAGGCCACCAATAAAATTATTATTTGTGTAGATAAAGAAAATGTCTACACACACCTTTCATCTAACATGTAAGGTAGTAAGCTTACTATGCATTACCCGCCTCGGTGGCGTAGTTGGCTAACGCGCTAGTCGTGTTTAGCTCGACTGCTGAGGACCGGGAGATTGAGGTTCGAATCTCGGCGTGATGAACTGGGGTGGTTTTTTCTAAATGGTTTTCCACTCTCCCTCCACGCAAATGCGGGTTCACTTCCTCTAATTCAACCTTTCCAATTCCTAATCCATAAGTGTAATTAGTACTTAAAGCGTATAACCCGACCGGGTAGTAAAACGCGGTGCTAAATATTATTATTATTATTATTATGCATTATTAAACTATAGTATAGCTTATATGATAGGGTCATAGTGTAATCCGACAAAGTAATACTGTTACTTTTCAGGGTAAAGGTAGTTTATCTGCACCAGCAGATAAACCGAGGTGACTATTTTTTTTAATAAATTTACTATCTGTCTACCGAGATGCTACAAGATTATAAACTTATTTACAGTGCTAATAAATTCTACCGCTACATTTTTTTGTTGCATCTAACTTCTATTTTACAGATTCCTGTATATGTTATTTGAATAACTTAAGTGTTTTAAAACAAATTATAGCACTTATTTAATGAAATATTATGAATTATTCACCGATTATATGTTTTACTAATTAATAATAATTGTATATCAATTAATCACCGATTATATGTTTTACTAATTAATAATAATTGTATACCAATTAATCACCAATTATATGTTTTACTAATTAATAATAATTGTATATCAATTAATCAACATGCCTGTGATATTAATGAGTGGATTAATCAAACAAACTAGCTGCATTTCTGGAAATAAAAACTACTCATACATAGAGTTATAAGCGAATTAAAATCAAATTTCTTCTTGTGTATAATCTTTTAATTATTAACAAACCTTTACAACTAAGAACAAATAAATTAATTTAATTCAAGGAATTGTTTGTTATGTTTATTTGAAAAACTCGATGATTTTTATATTAAATTTAATCTGCAATCATTTCGCTAAAAGTATTTACTTATCACCGCGTCTTACTACCCGTTAGGGTTATACGCCTATTTGCTAATTACACTAATGTGTTAGGGATAAGGAAGGTTTAATTTAGGTGAAGATTCCCCTAGCATTGAGGGAAATTGGATAACTATTTAGGAAAAAAAAACTTTGGTGTACCCAATCGGGGTCCGAACCCGATCTCTTCACCTTCGGCAGTCTAGTCTAAGATGAGAATAGTCAGGGGTATAGCGGGCTAGATATTGTATTTAAATGTCAGTATGAAACAAATTATGTTGTTAGTTAAGTCGTTGTTTTACTAAGAGGAAAGAAGAGTCGAGTTTCTTGTCAGAAAGAGAGAATAATATGTTTAGAGTGAGACGAGGAATAGAACTACATTACATAGCTAAATCCCTTGTCCACCGCTGGCTTTGACTTGCTCGGGGGATTGTGGAAGAGTTAATCCTTAATTTGTAACACCCTTTCTTCTTCGTCACATATATCCTCTTTAGAATACACGAAGGAAACAAACATTACTCATGCCCAATGCGGACTGTAAATTATAACATTTCATTTTAAACCATATTTAATATGGTGTCTTCATTTACTAGATCGTTTTACAATCAGAATTTAAATTTCAATTAAACACAATATATAAACCGGCTTCTGTGGCCGCATGGTCTAAGTCGTCACGCTTGGATTGGTCTTGATTTCCGATTACGGGTAGATTGGGGTTTGAATCCCGGTTGAAACATTGAGGTTCCGCCCCCTTTAGATAGTTTCCCACTCTCCCTCTACACAAATGTGGGTTCACTTACTCTAAATTCAACCTAACTGATCTCTAACACTATTTTTTAATTAGCACGTATGCGTATAATTAGAATGGGTAATTAGACAACGTGCTTAAAAAAATACAGAATGTTCGGAAACTCATAGCCCAAACTGCACATATAGTTTGTTTGAACCTAAGGTGATACAAAATCCTTATACATTTACATCCGGAAAACTATGCTAATACAATTAAATTGTGTTAAAAGCTTCAGCGTACAGCACCGGGAGAGCAAAGCTGTTCGAGCATGCGTGTTCAACAGGTTGCATAGGAGTTAGGCGCATAGTACGACACACCCCGATATCTTGGAGCACGGCACCAGAACATACCACAATTAATAGTTAACAGCTCACCAGTCCATCTAGAAATGCGAATACGTTCTGAGAGTCATCATTAACAGTACTTCATCACAGACATTTATTTCCATTATTACGTTTGCAGTACCAACCGCCCAACTCTTATGCAACTTGTTGTACACACATGCTTGACAGCTTTGCTCTTCCTGAGCGGTACACCGAATCTTTAAACACAATTTAATGGTATTAGCATAGTTTTCCAGACGTAGGCCTAGGTGTATAGGGATTTTTTTAATTACTTTTGGTGCAAACATATGTGCAGTTGTGGCTATGAGTTTCCAAATACGCTGTATATGGATTGAAAGATTCTTGGCTACTAAAAAATACTCACATTAAATGAAAAAGTTATTTAAATATCAAACTTAAACCAATATGTAACAGTAATTTCATTAAAATGTAAAAACATAACTTTATCTGTAAATTTAATATTTAAAAACATTGTTAAATACTTAAGTAGGTCCAAAATATTAAACTAAAACTTCACTGACATCATTAATTCATTGTATTTAATTAATCACGAATAAAAATGTTTATTAGTACGTCCAAATTTTCTAATTATAGAGACCAACCGACGATCAAAATCTTTAAAAATTTATAAAATAAAGTATATATTGGTATATTTCTTAAGATTTTTGAAACTCTGAATAAAATACTATTGAGATTTTTGATATTGTAAAAATATTGTTCATGATCCAAAGCTAAATAATCAATTCAACACTTAACGAAGGAAACTAAAGTAATTTTGTGTGTACTTTAATAATGTCACTATGGAGGGACATTTATTTTCAACAGCATATTGAGTCCTGTATAAAGTTATCGGTAAGAATTTAATATCGGTGTTATTATTCAAAGACATGGCAATTTAATCATTATTTAGTTAAATAAATTGAGACAGGTCTTCATATTTAATTTTTTTTTCTCTTGCTCAAACATATTAATCAAAAATTTTTGAAATGTTATATTTGATCTTTTATTTTATTCTTAGTGGGAGATGGATAACACCACCAAAATTTGTCTTATATGGCCATTTATATTAATCTTTTAAAAATAAACTACATAGCCAACAGCATGACTATATAAAAACAAAATCTCCTTTCACGAATTGATATGAGCTCTTAAAACAACATTTTGAATTTTCCTTCATTGGACTTATCTCTTTCTAATTCTAGTGTGATTAAATATTTAAAATGCCCCCGTAATTTAGGTACTTTATAGTTTTAAACCTATTATAAATATCACTTATAGAAAATGTAATTCTATTTGTTAGTAAAAAATATTCAAGAAATTCAAGTTTATTTTTCACAGCAACATAAAACAACTTTGTGAAAGTAAGATGAAAACTCCTTACACCCGAAATATTACTGGTTACTGACCCTAGTGTTATTTAAGATGTTGATGTGGGGGACGCGAGTTAAGGGCAGTGTTTTTGCAGTTTTTATAGCAAAATATTGTGTTCTACTGGGAAAAAAAAATATTGCTGCTTTATAAACATAGAACTAAATTATTTTCACATGGTAATCTCAACAGTTTCTTGGATATCTGTCTAGAGCGTTCTGGAATTTAATGACAAATGTTTCTTTTAATTTAAAGCGTTTCTCATATAATACAGCTATGCACATGGCAGATGTTCGGCAATTGATGATACCCGCTTTAGTGGTCACGTGGTTTAACGCTCGACTCACGCAGTACACTATGTTTCCAGGACATAAAGGTTCGAATCTCGGTCGGGTGTACTAAGGGTGGTTTTTAGGAAATGGTTTTCCATTCTCCATCAACGCAAATACGGGTACACTTCCTCTAAATATAACCTTCCTAAACCCTAAAACCATTAGCGTAATCAGTATATAAGCGTATAAACCGAACGGGTAGTAAGACGCGGTGCTAAAAAAACTGTTGATATAACCATGTTAAGAAAATTAAACTCAATGTTTCTACTGGAGCCATATTTTATTTATTTTGGCTAAAAAACATGTTTTTATAAAAAAAATGGGAAAAACTCGCCTTCCCTACATTCAAAACTAAATGTTTCTATAGCTTTATTTCTCATTAGCTTAGTTCTCATGACATAGTGCCTAATGACATGCTGAATACATACTAAAACCATTTAACGCTGGAAGAAACCCTGTATTATATTTTATCAAATCCACCAATAAATTGTAAACTTTTACTTATTGTTTGAAATTTATCAGATAGGGATTGAAATATTTTAATAATTCTTTACTAAAAGTTGTACATTAGAATCATGAAGAAACTTTTAATCAAATTATCTTTTATATCTAAAACTTGAGTTAATCCCTTCCAACAATGGTTCCTGGATCTCAACTAAATCAATTTTCATCTTCTTTATTTTATATGAAAGATTAAACACTTTAGGATGTGCCAATTTTTATTTTTTTATTTTACAAATATTCTAATGGAAAGCTGAAATTTCAGACTACAGATATTTCACTAGACAGAAATGTAATGTTCTAAATAACTGATTTTAATTCCCTTTTCAAAAACCAAGGCGTACACTAAATGGATTATCAAATAAAATTATGCACATTTTCAATAGTAATCCCACAAAACTTAATTTAATTCTTTCAATGTAAATTTGAATGTATATAAGTTTTTTTTATATACTTCGGTGGTCTTGGGGTAAAGTGCTCACCACATAACGCAATGTTCGAGGATTCAAACCCAACCAAGGTCAACGTATTTTTCTGGAGCGATAAAAATATGTAGCACAACGTCCTTCGGGGAGGAATTAAATCCGTCAGTCCCATGTCGATTGTGGCGTGTAGATGAATCTTGGAAAGTACGTTAAAATATATTTCCTGCAAAATTGGTATGTACTTTTGTTCCCGCTCATAGAAATTCAATGTGGAAGGCAACAAGGAATCTTCACACTTCCTGAACTCCAATAGCACTCTAGAGTTTCTACCAGATGGTGCAAGCAGCACTAACCAGTAGAAGGGCTGAGATAGCTCCAGATAGATAGAAATATCATAAAACAAATCTTGAGTTAAGAAGTTTTATAACATCTATTATTTATTCACCTCATTATTTGCAATTTTTTAGATTTATTTACGAGATATATATGAAATACTAAATGTACTGAAGATATTTTGAAAGAAAGAGCATTTTTTAAATATACAAACTTTCTTATTCTTTACTTTAATACATACAATTAGTATTATTTAATAGGCTTTGATACTATCTGCCAAATTCAATTGCTGTTTATCACGTGCCATGAAGTTTGAATATATTAAAAAAGATTTGGTAATTTTTGTATCTGATAAATAAAGTTTTCAAACTAGAACTCTATACAAGCCTTATTTTAAAAGTGTTGCACTAAAGGATATATCAAAGTTAAATGGGCAATGGTATAATAATAAATGTTAATTATTATTTTGGTAAGCATTCAATGCAATTTGAGAATCTATAAATGGGTTGAATCGACAAATTCTTAAGAAGCATTTATATATATTAATTTTTGTAACTGAAGCTATCACAAATATTGTAAGCTTATTTAAATTATGAAAAAAAGCGTGGATTTAAAATTTAATGTTGGCTATTAATATAGCTAAATATTGCTGGGGCATATTTTTGAACATATCTTCTTTCTTTGTTAAGTTTCAAAGAGAAATAATGTTGATGTAATCGTTTTAGATACAAGACAGTGCCAAAATTCCAGTCTCTTTGATGCAAAACAGTTGAAAGGAAGGCTTTGAGGAATAATTTTGTCAGTCGCCTTACTTGCTGTTTCTCTCTGCTTCTCGCTAACAATATTGTATTTTTCAAATTTAATTTCTAGCTGATTCGCTGAAAAACTGATATATGAAAGAATGTAACGGTTCATAATTAAATTACTCTGCGTTTCAAACGCATTCAATATAAACAATAGGACATAAATATTATTTGGTTAGATTTAAGAGCCAGTTACGATATTAAAATAATTAATATGCCCCATCAAGATAAGGCTTTCCTCTTGAGCAGAGGTTACTAAATTCGAATTCTGGTAAGGAAATCAAATATATCGTTAGAAGAAAAAGAGTTAATCTTCCACAATATTTACTAACGACTATATGTCTGGGTGTCGTGTTTACCCTAAAATTTAATTTATCATAAAGTAATGATATAATTTGAACAATTGGTTAATAAAGCACACATTAAAGTATAATCATAATAGTTTTTTTAATTTGTTCACTACCTGCTTAGGTGGTAGCATGTTCTGATACGTTACTCTAGTAATAGACTGTATTTCCTTTGGCAAGGGTGTCAGGATTCGAATTTCATGCACATTTTATTTAGATTCAACCTTCCCCATACATATTCCATTAGTATATTTATATTCGGGTGGGCCTAGTGAGTAGTAAGAAGCCGTAAAAAAAAAAGTGTACATCTAAATACAAAGCTGATTAGAGTCTTAATCTAAAAGGAAGTAATTAGGAGAATAGTTAACGGTAAAAACTCTATTATATTTTGAAGAGAGGATTTGAAGACCACAGTGAAAATCTCAGTCCCGTAGCATCCAATCGGGACTTAAGCTAGAATTCTTCGTCAACGGAATCCAAGTGAAATATAGGTCTAATGCTTTAAACCACTCGACCAACACTACCAGCAACTCCTTTGTGTATTAAATACCTTCAAAAGTGACCTGGTTGTCTAGGGTTAAAGTGTCGGACTTCTGTGTTGGGGTCTGGGGTCCAATCCTCGGTCCCAGCACATATGTATCTGATTACCAAACCCTTCCTTAACCCCCTAATAAGACGTGTATTAATCACAACTTGTGAATGTGTGGAATGCCAAGCCTCCACCATGGTTCGGATCTCACGTTAAACTGTTGGTCCCCCATTTCATCTCACAATCACCCTACCATCACACATTAGTGTGAGTATAACCCGAATGGGTAGTAAGACGTGGTGCTAATAATAAGTACCTTCAACAGTAGGATCATTTAAGTTAGAGTCTAGGGAACATTAGTTAAGGTCAGTATTTTTGCAATTAATATGTCAAAACAAATTTTTTTGGTAAAATTTTTATTTTTTTAGCACTGCGTCTTATTACCCGTTCGGATTATACGCCTAGATACTGATTACACTAATGGTTTAGGGATTAGGGAGGTTTTTGAGAGGAAGTGCACCTGTATTTACATGAAAGGAGAGTGGAAAACCATTTATAGAAATCCATCCTCAGTGCACCCAACCGGGATCAAACCCCAATCTCTCCATCTTCGGTAGTCCAGTCTAACACGAGTATAGTGCGCTAGTTGATTAAATAAATCAAATAATTCTTCATTTAAAAAGTTTCAGATCTAATGCCGCTATGTTCATCACGAATAATCAATAACTGTTGATATTAATGTGCGTAGAGATTTAAACTAAACGTTGGCCACTAGAGCAACATTTGATTTATTTTGACCAACAATATTATGTCATCCCTTTATAAACAAGGACGCTAACTTGTGTTCTCGTCTAGCTCACATGAGAAACGCTTTACTATATCGAATTTATAATTTGTCATAGATTTTATGTCTGTTTCATATGTAATTTCAGAATAGTATTGTGATTTCCATGTTTCACGCGTTTTCACTTTCATTCAATACAGTGTCGTGTCGTGGAGTGTTACCATGATAAGCAGAGCTTGTTCCCTATACGTATGTGGGTATAAGTGGCGTGGAGTATTGAATGGGTAAGCAGAGCTTGTTAGAACTGTTCATGTAATATTTTATATCCCACTAGTGCCCCATTTGACCAATAGTATATGTACAACATACCCCACATGGGGAAATGTACAGTACATCTGATAATACTTGGATATTAAATATTCTACCGAGCTCTGATTGCACAAAGGTATAGTTTCAACTAACTCTGATTACTCTGGAAACCCTCCACATCACGCCACTGATGATAAAAAAAATGTTCATCATTGACGAAACACTTATCTTTATCCCTCTTTCTTTCATTTTCTAACAAATTTGTTCTAAGGTGGAAAACGACTTTAATTCATACCTAGTTCCAAATACTTCCGCTAACTGTTTCACAGCGCCTCCGTAGAAAACAGTTGTAAGTGTATTCAATGTAACGTTTCATTTTCCGACTAAAATACACCTTCCTTACCACACCCCACACCCCTCTTCTCCTTTTTTTTGGTACCATTTTACTCCATGTACAATTTAACCCGTTCTACCGTCCGTTGTGCTTGGAATGAACGTAATAAATTCTAGTTGAAGGGGTCGGAGGAGGAGAAATGAAGGGAGTGGGGAGGTTTCTACGATACTCTCACTGGCTCTCGCGTTAGTGGCAAAGGGCGTTTTGCGTGCTAGTTTCGGGTTTTGGGTATAGTAGAGAGAGGGAGGGGTATTGGAGATTCACAGTAGGATGGGGAGGGGGACGTGAAGGCTTAGACGAGGAGAGTTAAAGGAGAGAGGAGGGATTAGCGCCGGAGTTAAATATGTCACTACTTCCGTTTACCCCCCAAAACGTTTTTTTTAAAGAGAGGGGGTGAATGGGGAAGAGGGGGGGAAAAGGAAGTTTACCCCACACAGGAATATCACCACAAACATATAAAAATGGGAACACATTATTCCGTCTTGTCTGGTAGGAAAGGGGTTGGTAAAAGGAGGTGGGGGAGGTTTTTTTAATCTGTTTATAATCTACTAATAACTTGTCGAGGAGGAAGGGAGGAAATTATTCCGTTGGTTGGAGGGGAAAGTCTTTCTAATTGGAGTAGTAACGAGAAAGATGGTACGTTTCACTGTGTAGTGTTCATTTCTGTGTAAATATTGATGAGGTTGTGATGAACATTTCAAAATTTGCGATAAATTGAAGGGGAATCCCTAACTGAACTGTCACGGTTCCCGCGTGGTTTAACACCCTACTCTCTCGCAATAGACTTATAGACTGCCGATGACGGGTAGATCAAGGTTCGAATCTCGATCGGCTTTACCGAGAGTAGTTTTTTTTCAAAATTGTTTTCCACTCTCCTTCCACGCACATACAGGTACACATCCTATTAATATAAAATTGATATTCCCTTAAATCACTAGCGTAATTATTACATAAGCGTATAACCAGCTAATAGGTCGTGGTGCTAAAAAAATAATATAAATATATAGGTAACGGATTTAGAAAAATGTTATTAACATTTACCTTGAAATAAAAAAGAGTCGGAGGGTACAAATTTAACCAACGATTAGTTTTAAATTTTAAGTTTACACTATGTCAAATCAATTTTTTGTTAACTTCTAAATTTGACCAGAAAATGTGGAATTATAAACAAACACAAAATTATAATAAAGCCATTCAATTTATTAAATAATCTTTTTTTTTAATTCACCAGAACATAAGACAATTTTTTTTAAAAGAGAACGTCAGTTTAAAATATGTTAAAAATGTAGATTTTCATGTTCACGCCATTATTTATTATTAAACTGGGCTTTATCCAACGTAGGTGTTAAATTCTAGTTGTTTGCCCATAATTTAAACATATCCAGCTGCAGGCTTTTAACTCGTATTACAGTGATGTTTATCACGTGTTCAATGCGAATAATATTGGAGCGTACTTAGACACGCGTGATCAAGGGACCCGGAGGGGGGTGAGAAAGGGGTGCAACGTGGATCTATCTGTAGTGAGGGATAGAAAGAGTTGGGGAGTAGGCTGTGGTAATTTATTAGTTCCCCTGTGTTACAAATCCTTTAACATGCTGTCGAGGCTATGCTACGCTGGCCGCAGCACACAAAAAAAGTTTGCCCTAGGTAGAACAAATATGGCGACACAATGCCTCGAGGAATGTAAAAAATAACATATATCACGAAAGATGTGGCAACACTGCAGTTACATGTTTTACATTTTGTACTAGGATGAAAGGAATGTCAATGGTTGGATGCAGCAGCCATTTAGCTCTGTGTATACAGAGACCAGAGCGAGAATTAGACAAAGTTGGACTCTCCGAGTACTCTCAGAGTGGCATTTTGTAGGTATGACGTCAATGTAGACAATAATTTGAAGGGTTTTAGAGATCTCAGAATGGCATTTTGTAGGTTTAACGTTATTGTATATAATAATTTGAAGCTTATTAGAAATCTTAGAATGACATTTTGTAGGTATCACGTCAATTTCTTTAATAATCTGAAGGTTATTAGAGATCTCAGAATGACATTTTGTAGGTATCAAAGTCAATGTCTTTAATAATTTGAAGGTTATTAGATATCTTAGAATGTTTTTTTTGTAGGTATGACGTCAATGTAGACAATAATTTTAATGTCATTAGCAATCTCAGAATGGCATTTTGTAGGTTTGACGTTATTGTATACAATAATCTGAAGGTTATTAGAGATCTCAGAATGACATTTTGTAGGTATCACGTCAATTTCTTTAATAATCTGAAGGTTATTAGAGATCTCAGAATGACATTTTGTAGGTATCAAGTCAATGTCTTTAATAATTTGAAGGTTATTAGATATCTTAGAATGTTTTTTTGTAGGTATGACGTCAATGTATACAATAATCTGAAGGTTATTAGAAATCTTAGAATGGCATTTTGCAGGTATGATGTCCTACTTTTCAACAATTTTATTACTGTGGTTACTCGCAAATTATCATTGTAAGGGTATGACGTCATGGTCTAAGATAGTTTGAATGCTATGAGTACATTGTTTAACTATAAAGTCTGCCATGTTTAGTTTGTGAGACCACTAATTAGCTCTAGGCATTAATTGCGTACGTGTTTAAAAGCCCACTTACATAATCCAAGGAGGTTTCTATAAAATAGCACGAAAAAAAGTTATTTCTATTTTATTAATTTCAGCTTGACTGACCGTCTCAGCACCCAATTCCAATTTCAATATGTTTAATTTAGCACCAGGTCCACCCACACATTCTCGACAAACACTTATTTAATATAAGCGTTTTAGGTGCCAGGAATGAGGAAGGTGGATTTTAGATAAAGTGTTCCCTCATTTGCATGGATGGAGAGTGAAGAACAATTTAGTAAAAAAACTCAGGACGCCTAACTTGGATTTGAACATCTATCTCTACTTTATCGGGTGTCCAGACTATTGAGAGAGTGACGTCATCATTCGACTACTGAAGGTCCATTTGTTTTAAAATAGTTTGCTATAGTAAAAAGATGAGTGTTTACTACGAAGGTGTTTTTGTAATAGTATGATTAAAGATATTACAGGTGACGTGGTGGTCTAGGGGTAAGATGTCGGTCGGACTTCCGTGCCGGGATCCGGGTTTCAATCCTCGGTCATGGCACGGATTTATCTGATTAGCAAACCCTTACTTGATTTCTAACAAGACGTGTACTAAGCACAACTTGTAAACGTGTGGAATGCCAGGCCTCCACCGTGGTTCGGATCCCACGTTAAACTGTAGGTCCTCCATTCCATCTCGCAATCACCCTACCATTACACATTAATGTAAGTGCGTATAACCCGAACGGGTAGTAAGACATGTTGATAGTAATAATAAACCTAATATAATATATAAATATATTTTAAAGAAACTACTGAGAAATGTGTTTCATAAGATAATGTATAAGCTCGGTAAATTTTACTACAATCAGTTTAAAATTATAATCTCCGACATTTTAGCACAGTTTGTAGAGTGTCTGCTCATTGAGCTAAGGGTCCCGGGTTCGGTTCCTGGCATGGCTGAAATTCCTTATCATTGATGAAAATATGGGTGTACCCTTTCACGTTGGTAAATTAACTAACAAGGACTTTATATTGTACCTGTCATAGTCTTATGATAGATTATAAGGCAAATAAAGACCCAGGTCAAAGACTGTAAACGGTAATGGATGTAAAAAATAATAATTTAATATTATACTGATACGTGTTGTCAGTTTTTAAAATTGGTCACAAATTAAGATTTAATTAACATAAAGTTTAAAAACTAACGGTATTTACTGAGTTAAGTCCTCCTTCCCTCCTTCACACAAAGTTTTATTATTAATTATTATCATACATATGATTTGATAAGCTAATTTCCGGTCATTTAAATTACTAGAAAATAGATTAATTAGTTTTAACAGACGAATAACCATTTTGTTTAAAGTTAGGGTTCCTGGATATCAATAAAAGAAAATCGTATTTTCTAACCGTAAAAAGCGATGTTCCTAGTGAATCTACTGTTTTTTTAAGGCTTTTTGCGCAGTGGTCAACAAACAGTTGAGTCCGCTTATCAAACGCGCACTCACAAGACGTACAATTGTTTTTTTTTGTTGCTCAAAGACTGTACACCTGTACAGTAAAATGTTGTTAAACGTATTATCAACCAAAATGACTCTGACATCAAAATAATACTAAAGTTTACAAACATGATTTTAATAGAATCAAATTAATATCTTAAAAAGCTATTAAAACAAATGATGGTTACACTTATTAAATACTATAAAATCTTGGAACTTTTTTTTATAACCCATTATTTTTGACCAAATAACTAATTGCTTTATTTGAATACAGTAAGTTCACCTGTATTTGTTTATGATTAGCTGAATGCTAATACATAAACTCAAGAGATGTACAATGTTAATTTCTTTCCGACACGCTACTCAGACAGTTCCAACGTGCGAATACGCTTGCGTTTGATATCGTTTACATACAATACTACGAGTCCGACAAACGGGTGCGATTGATTGTAGAGGAGACTTTAAGTGCAATAAAATTGATTTAGCTTTGTCTTTAACAAGTTATTTATTTAATTATTTTGTCAATGATATATATGGTGGTAACAGGTTGCCACGGAAAACTTATTCCAAACATATATTCCCTCAAAATGGTGGAAGAAAGGTAAGAGAGTCATCCAGTACAATACAAAAGATAATTTCAGTGATTCTAGCACCTAAGGTCCACTGATGATTCAATTATTCATATTTTTTAATTTTTTTTAGTACAACAATTTACCACTCGTTTATGTTATACGCTAATATATTAATTAAGCTAATGGTTTCAGGGATAAAAAAATTTACATTTAGAGGAAATGTACCAGAACTTGCGTGGAAGGAGAGTGGAAAATCTTTTTGAGAAAAACCCTTCAGTACACCCACCCGAGATTTGAACCTTGATCTTCCCATCAGTGGCAGTTTGGTATACTATGAGAGTAGCGTCTTAGACAATGCGGCCACCAAAGTGGGTCCAACCAAACGTTAGTGCGAGTATAGCTAGGTGGGTTAGCGTTTTTCAGTGAGCAAACATTTAATTAATTAATATGTATAATTCTATGCTATAGTGGAAAAGTTTTTAAAATATTATCTATTATTAATTTGGAATACCTTAGAATTTCTGCTATTCCTACACTTTAAAACAATTATCACTAATGAGTAATTACTTATAATAATTCAACATGGATGAGTAGGTAAATATATTATATAAAGTACTTAATAGTCATTAGTTCATTCAAAATGTAGCATTTTGTTTATTTTAAAATTATTAACATATTTTGGGTAGGTTTCTAATATGATAGATAACCTGTTTATGTAGTTATTTGATTAAACGTTTAAAAAAAATCAACTGTATTACCAACCCTAGTTGAAAATGTAATTGTTATTTTTATTTTAAGTTGAAAATGGCATGGGCTCACAGCATTAATAACGTTTCTTAATAATCCCTGTATTATTAATAGTCTAATTTAAACCAAATAAATATAAAAATCCTTATTGTCCTTTAAACAGTTTTTCAACTAAGGTGGTTTTAAAACTAATCGTGTGGGGCTTAGGGGCGGGGGGGGGGGGGTAAA
>CABFVX010000015.1:465693-526591 GCA_902151425.1 Timema shepardi
GGGGGGGGGGGGGGGGGGGCAAACGATTTCCGTAACAACTGGTCCAGTCTAATATTTCAGTTGCGGTAAGTTGGCAATGTATCTCTTCAATGGACGTATAGTCGTTTCAAAGATAAATTGGATGCCAGCGTTGAAGATAACTAGAAAAATAGTACGATTAATTATTGAAAACAAGAGTGGTATTACAAAATTACTTAAAAGAAAAAAAAAATAACGCAATTAAAATCTAGGAGAAAAAAAACTATAATTATTTTTAAATATTGTATAAGGTTTGTTTTTTTAATTTAAATGAAAGTCTTTTCTACTCCCTCAAAATATATAAATTAAAGTGTGTGTGTGGTTTTTTTAAAGTCTGTGTGTCGGGTTAAACATGATAAACATAACATATGGGATTGTGATGTTACAGCGAGACAAAGTGAATTTATCGCTTGTATTTTTGTTATAAATAATCTGGACTACTTTCCTCTAATTCTCCTTCTTCACCTCCTCTTTCCAAGTACACGATGTTGCACATACAATTGTTACTAACTACGTACTATCCCTTTGGGGCTGAGGCAAGCGGTAGGTTTACAAGACCATGGTCAAAACAGGAGATGTGTTTGTTTTAAATAAAACATTTCATTTACGGTACGACGAGTGAAGACCTCATACATTTATTTACCACCACGCAAATGTACAGTACATAAAGATCATATTAACTTTTGATGTTAGTTGTTTTGAATGATTAGCCAATTTTATTATCACACATTGCAGAGACCGCCTGGTCTTACGCGCTACTCTCACAGTAGACAAGACTGCCGATGACGGGGAGATTGTGGTTCGAATCTCTGTCAGATGTACTTAGTTTGATATTTTTTAAATAATTTTCTACTCTCCCTCAGAACAAATGCGGGTACACTTCCAAAAATATAACTTCCTTAATGCGTAAAATTATTAGAATAATTAGTACATAAGCGTATATATAACCCAAACCGGTAGTAAGACGCTGTACTAAAAAAATATGTTTTACTATAAAATCGTGTTTTATATTTGACTAAGTACAAACTACGTCTTAATAAAATGTACAGTACCTTTTTCAATTTTTATGTATTTTTCATCTAAAGATAGTACTACAATATTTAACATGTATGCTCCCTAGTATATTATAGAAATTAGCATTTAATGTAGATACAATCTTGTTTGTTATTCGTTATTAGTTTTTTTATATAAATAAATCATAGCAACCGTGAATACTTTCTATCTCTAGATTATAATGTATCTTGATGTTTTATTTAACTTCAGGCTTAAAAAAACTTGATTCCCAGTTAGATTTTTTCTAATCTTTAATTGAGACTAAAGACAAAATTGTTGGATGAAATTCAATCAAATTTGATGTGCTTATTACGTCATATGGTCATTCGTTGAGAAAAATTCATTATTTAAATTATCTATAGACTAAAGGTGCTTCACTAATTTGTTGTATATTATAAACTTTTCTAAAAGATATTTTATAATTTCATTCAAAATGTAAATCTGTTGAATGTTTAACATAATAAGTAACACTGTAGTCGATGGTAATAAAACTCAGTGGAAAAATAATAAGGCTTTCCAGTTAATATGGAATAAATTATCTGGATAACAAATTTCAAACTTTCAACAAACAGTTATTTTTAACTACCTTAAAATTATTTTTAGGTTGTAAAAATAAAAAATAAATCTTGAGGTCAACATTTTTCAAGATTATACGATACTTTATCTTTAGATGAGTAATAATAAATTATTATAACTATAGTTTCTTACTAAACTTTATGATTACATCAAAGGATGCATTTGAAACATTAGTTCGGATAGAAATTCGAACACTTGGCCTTTAATTTAAACTGCCACTGCTCTACTAATTGAGATAAGCGCAAATCTGTAATACCTCACATTTTCTTTAGATATCTCAAGACATCTGAAATAAGAGTACCATTATTACTAAATCTCATTAATAAGAGTTTTCAAAGATACTTTTGGAAGTTTTTTTTTTTTGCTTACTCCACCAGGTATTAGTGGTAAGGCATTCCTTATCTCCTAATAGTAGTGGTGGATATGTAACCATGTTTTTGGGTTGGGACATCATGTATAGCCTGTATTTGGCTGGAATAACAGTAGAGAACATTCCAATATATTTATTTGCGGCCAACATTGATAATATTTTACTGTAATATTTGTTTTATTTTATGAATATGATAATATCTGTTAAAAGTTACAGCTGCAGGTAGTATGACTTGATGTATGAATTTATTAAAATTGTTTTAGTAACTAGAAAATATTGTTCTTCCGGCCAATATCGGGGTGTAGGTGCGGTTGCTTAGCCCCGATGTGATGATACATTTTGAGAAAATACCTATTATATTGGTGGGATTTGAACCCAGGTCCTTTAGATAATTATCCAGGAATGCTGACCTCTAGCATCAGGTGGTCGGTTTGTTGGGAGATCAACTTTAAAAAAAACATGACAATTATATTAGCTATATTTAATTCCTTAATTTTAAATGACCCAAAACCCACTTCAGTGGCCACGTAGTCTAAGGTGTCACTCTCGTGTTAGACTAGACTGCTGATGATGGGTTGATCATGGTTCGATTCCAGTTGAGTTTACTGAGGGTGGTTTTCATAAATGCTTTCTCACACACTCTTCATGCAAATTCAGGTATACTTCCTCTATATTCAAGCTTCTTGATCCCTACCCCACTAGCGTAATTATTACGTAGGCATATAATTTGAATGGGTAGTAAGACGTAATACTATATTTTTTTTCTAAAATGCCCGATATCACTGAAATAGTGAGTAGCAATCACGTTTATTGATGCGCATTGACACAATCTTCATTAACCTTCGTAATTTTTTATTATATAAACAATGAAAAGTTAGAACAAAGATATAGTACATCTAATTTGGAAAATTTCTAATAACATGTGACATTTACATTGACAAGGATTCAAGGTAAGAATCTTAGATACAATAAATGGTGGTCATTGGTCTGAACATAGATCACTTACCCAATTGATTGTTTAATCTTTTACTGAGAAAATGAGTTGAAAATATTTATAGTATTTTTTTTTTTCTTAAATTAATTCAAATCGAAATATTTTACTTAAACATAATAATTGTATATTTAAAAAAGTATGCCTTTGTATCTAAAAATGTAGTTACTTAATAAATACCCTGTTAATGAAAAAATTCAATTTTATACAGATATTATACATACTTTATCAACATTTTGATTTTATACTTATTATAGAGTTTCAAATTATTTCCAAATATTTTATTTTTAATTGCTATAGTGTTTAAAAACCGCCTTTGTCTCCAATAAAGTGTACAAATTCAAAAGAATTTCCCCAACGTTGGCTAAATACAACCTAGGGTTAATTGCAATCAATGTGGAAGTGGATTTTGTGTGCTTGTGATTGAATTTCATGAGATTAGCTTAGGGGGAGCTCTGTAATCACAGAGGGAAATTAGCTAGGTAATTGTGAAGTTTGAAAGTTGGCACTGAAGTCCTAGGGGAATTGAATCATTTTTACTTTTAGTATATTATGTTCTGTGTTTTGAAAAAAAAAAACTACGTCTAGGTCAATTTGTGTGGTGCTCAATCGTGAAAATTGCTGCTCAATTAAACTTCACAATGAAAACGTGTACTCCCCATCGCTGCCCCCCCCTTATCCCCTCTGCCCAATTTAATAGGCATTTACCCTGTTTCGATTCATAATGAAAATACATCAGAGTAGCGTTCATGTAGACATTTAGGAAGTTTATTAGAAAATTTAAATAATCATTATGTGTGTGTATTCCAATTTTTAAAGTCAAAAATCAAATCTCTTTCACTTCAACCTCAAATCTTTGAAACAACTTGAAAGAAGAAGAAAACTTCAATGTACAGTACTATGGAAAGATTTGAAATATTTCACTAAATACGATATATTTCAACATATAACCAATTTTATACCATCTACCAAACTGTATTTTAGTACCAAATAGTAGGGATGTGCGAAGGCCACTTTTTAAATGCGAAGCGAAGTCGAAGTGAATCATGAAACTCGCGAAGAAAAGTCGAAGTCGAAGCTACCTATGATTTTTGTTGCCACTTAACGCTACTTTTAATTTTTAAATTAATTATTTTTTTAGATGTTTTTTGTAACAAGGACCAGGAAATTTTCCTTATCTATTACCTAAATACTATATTAATAAATAATACTCACAGGATTACTGGTTAATTTATCAATTAAGTTTGATTATGAAAATGTAAAAATGACACCTAGACACGGGAATCGAACCTGGAGGCTTTGGCTCGATTTGGGTTCAATTCCCGTGTCCAGGTAACATTTTTCAGTCTTCAGAATATGATATTTAGATGGAATGATCCTCACTAAAAAGCATAAATAATAGCTTTGGCTATTTTATTCTTGATAAGTTTTAATCGTACTAACTTTGTGGAATTTATAATATTATTTTATAAACTTTACATATGCGTGTTTTTTTATCTGCGTTTCTCTGATAATAACTTTAAATTAAATTCAGTTTTGGTTTCCTACTTTGCGTATCGTTCATTTTGAATAATAAAGAAAATGCGAAGAAGCAATTTAAAACTTCTGTGTCAAAATACACTTGTAAATTTGTCACTGATAATTCCAAAGAGATAGAATATTAATGACCCAACATTAGACGCGAGCTGCGATGATAGCAGAACTAAAGCGCTTTCTCTGATTCATACCAGTGGCCATGGTGTTATTTCTTTGTAGGTATTTTATTTTTTACGAGCTTATGTTGGCGATATTGACTATCATATATTAGCATTTACTTACCCGTTTTTGATCCATGCTTACGTTGTGTTAGTTAAATTACTAGTCAGTGTTAAAATTCTGTGTAGTAACTGTTTTAAATTATCACATATTGAAAAATGTAATATTTAGTAAGATAAAGTTAAATCGTTTGATAATTTATCGAAGTTTTATCCTTCCTTCGAAATTTTTCGAACATGTGGAGGTTATTGTAGATGTCGAAGACGAAGACGAAGCCGAAGGAGATTTGAGCTTCGAAGCTTCGCACACCATTACCAGATAGTGATTAAATGAAATGTATAATGTATGTGTAAATGGAATCATGTGTCATGATAAATTAACTTAGGGTGATTTGTTTCTTTCTCTTTACTTTGAAAATTAAAAAGAGCGTAAAATTGCAAAAACAAAAATCATATTCCTTTACTTCAGCTTCTAATTCTCTTTGTATGTTTAAAGCTTCACTTAAACTTCATTTCACATGTGTAATGATCCCATTTTATTGAATTGATTTCTATTGCATTTAAATTTTGGTTGTGTCGATTTTATTTAGTCTGACTGTGCTGATGCTGTTTTATTTCCGTACACGTGCAAGCAGGCTACGGTGAATAACATTCAGTTTGCTTGTTTTTAGCCCTCGCAATAATTAAAGAAAAAAAGCTTGTACTGTAAGTGCGATAAAGAAAGCAATATGCTTCATTTGTAAATTATATTGTTTTTGTGTTGTTTTTCTAGAAGTAGTTTTATTTGTGTCCGCAAGAGCTCAACAGCTCCCGGGCACAATCTGAGTTTGAAGTCTGGTAATTAGTGTTTGTTCTTTCTTTTACTATATAGAGTTGTTAACTGTCGATACGGGCTAAGACGAGTCTGTGTTGATATGGAAAAAGTATTATGATATATATAAAAAGTAAATCAACGTTAAATCATTAACTTTTTTTCGACAATCAAACAAAAATGATTTCTGTAATTTCTAAATAAAAGTTATATCAAATAACATAATAAAATGTGTTTAAATTATAAGATATTTAAATCTCAGACCGTAGGTACGTGTTGAAGATGCCGTATCCTGACACATGTTTAAAGCTTGGGGTCACAACATATTGAAATGGAATTTGTATTTTTTTGTTCCCTGTTTGTTCTCCTACTGTCAGACAGCTCCACCCAGGAACGTTTATAAAGGTCGCAAGACGTTAGGCACATTTCCCTCGAAAAGTGACCTATTTACACCAATTTATACAGGGCATTTGGCGCAGTATTACTAGGTAAATGGAAGGTATTTTAGACCAACCACGATAGGACATCTGGAATAAAGGAAAACAGGTTTCTTCCTCTAATTTGTGCAGGCCTAACCTATCGTAATATAACCTTACCTAACCTAATCATCAGGTGGATTCCTTCAATGTTTGAAGTTTTAACCTATCACAACCTAACCTTACCATCAGGCGATTTAAAAGACACTTGCTATAGAAATTCAAGTAAGAAGTAAACTAGCAAACAAGGTAGGATCAAGAAGGGCTTTCACAACTTAAAAAAAAAGTCGTATGACCACCATTGGTCCAAAAGAACCGTATATTTCAACTAGGATGATCCCATATTTGCACCAAACTTCCTACGCGCGTTATAAACCCACTCAGTTTCTGGCATTTATGAATTTCTGCTTGACTGTTTTAGCACTTTAATGCGCTTCACTCTTCCTTCAATGGGGTGAAAAATAAAGGGGGTTGCGACTCATTCAGCATCTCCCTTTATAAATATCAGCATCACTTGATTTTCTCACAATCTAGGAACTGGCAAGTAAATTTCTGACAGTGATTAATGGGAGAGAAATTTGGCGTAAACACACTATTCCGTTTTAATCTCAACTTTCCCGAATTTATAAATTGAGGTTTTTCCTGCTTTTTTTCCCCCCTCTCTGTGTTCACCATTTTTGTTGATGAAGTAGGCTATAGATACGTTTGATTCATTAACTGATTTTTATAGGAAATATTTGTTTTTTTATCTATCTTCTTCTATATTAATAAAATTAATTAAGAGTAAATATGTGAGTATCTCGGATGGCTATTAGGACGTGTTGTACGTATAGTACGTTTTTATAAAAATATGGCCTCCTCCTTTCAACCTTAATATATTCTAGAGCTCTTTATTGGAATTTGTGTCGTCACCACGTGTCCGTAAAAAATGTAATATTCGCGCTTACTAAGAATTTTTTGACTTCTGATTGAATACAAATATATGTATTAATGTCAAATATGCATACATTATGAAGCTTTGTGGTTTCTATGCTTTTTTATGATTAAAACGCTTTTTTTTCATTTGTTTGGTGGGGAAATGTTTGTTTAGTTTGTAAATATGGGCACATACACTAAGATTTTCAGTAAACTCAACCCAAATGAGACGAAGACAGTAAAACATGTACAAACATATATAATATGCATACATACATATATATATGTGTGTGTATGAGAGAAAGAGAGAGAGAAGGAAAGTCAGTCTACAGTAAAATAACAATTTTCTAAATTCAATTTTAAATTTTTGACTTAACGCATATTCTGTTTACGTAGACACGTTTTAACGGTTTTTGCTAACTTTTTATTGTATAATTTATTAAATATTTATTTCAAAAAACACATGCCTAGTAGGAATATTAATTTATACATTTTCTTCACCGCAAAGTTATCTAAATAAAAGCCACTAAATATAAATAATGGTCTCCGTGGGAAGTGATTATCTAATGTATATATATATATATATATATATATATATATAAGGGCTCGTGAAATGTGAGCTCAACATGGAGGTTTTAATTAGTTTTCTAACAACCATTTTCTTTCTTTATTTCTAAACCTTTTGTTTTATGAAACGGAACCGCATGACTCGCTCTCTCTCTTTCTTTATATACAAACATAATACGCACACATACGTTGTTTTATGGATGAACAGGTGTTTTAAATCGTCCCAGTTAAGTGAGATAACCTTCCCCAAAATGTTCACCACCAGCCAAACAGTAGACCGAAGATATACAACCTCATCTGCCAATCGTAGTTCTTGAAAAGAATTATAAAACACAAAACTTAGATAATAAACTAAAGTAAACACGGCCATATGAAACTCTAAAAATAAAGCTCTTATCTGTTTATTTAAAAAAATAATTAATTTATTGGCAAATACTAATGTAAAATTAATTTTGGTTTGAAAAACTTCAGTGGCCGCGTGTTCTGACGTGCTGCTATTGCAGTTGAATAGATTGTCGATGACAGTGAGATCGAGGTTCGAATCTCAGTCGGGTGTACAGAGGGTGGTTTTTCCAAAATTGTTTTTCACTCTCTCTCCACGCCTCCTCGGAATATAACCTTCCTGATCCACAACATTATTAGCATAATTAGTATATAAGCGTATAGCCAACAAGTGTAGTAAACCGCGGTGCTAAAATAAAACATATATCATTCACATTCTATTATTTTTTTCGCAAACCAACCATATGTGAGCATATTAGTAATGTGATGGACTATCATACAAAGGCCAAACTATTTTTGTCAATTAAGTTACTCTATATGTGACATTGTTTCTTTTCACTTAATTAAGTGTATTTTTACATACTTCAATCCACTGAATAGTGCAGTTTTATTTAATTTAAATAAGCTTTGCGTTAAGGTTATTTATCTTAAAGATGAGTTGCTCTCCTCCACCGTCAGAATGTGCGATTGTTTAGATTATTTTTACCGTTACGTCCAACCACCCCTCTCTATTTTTTTTTCTTATTTTATGAATTTTATGAAGGTCCTACCTCTATACCATCATTTTCACTTGCATGATAAGTACATGATATTAGAATAAAGTAGAGTTTATCTAACCACTTTATGCTGGCGTTCGTTGTAAATAAAAAATAAATTAAAAGATAGTGAGTGAATGAGTCTATTAGACGAGTGATTTATTTATTTTTAAGGGAGCATTAACAGGACAAGTGTTGACAAATCAAAATATGGTACGATTCCCTCAAGGTTTAGGGAAAGGACGTAAGTTTATTTACGTATTTTTTAGAAAGTGTATGGCAACAAATCTTTTTTGAACAAAAATATTACATAATGCGGGTGTAGAACGACTATAATTTGCATTAAACATACGGATTGGCTCAACCGGATACATTTTCTTCTTTTTTCTATTCTTTAGGTATATTAATAAAATGAGGAGTTTGTCTGTCATGAGCATTGCGCGACATATATCACACGCAGAAAGATTAAAATTTGAAAAATAGTAGCCCCTTTGCATGGACATTTGCACCTCAAAGCAGGAATTTCAAATTTTGGATTAGATATAAATTTTTTTAATTAATTAAAAATTTAGAAGAAATAAAATGAAGGTTTTTTTCCTCTCTGAACGTTGGGTACCTCTGCTAGTCTTAAATAAAAGTGTCTGAAATTTTTCACATAGCTATATTTCGCGGCACTGTGGCTTTAATAAAAGAAAATTTCTTCGACCAACAACTTAGACTTTCAAGAAATAATAACATAGAGATTAACTTCTTTGAGATAGGTTACATCTTATTCTGAAGTGTCTCACATATTGCATATAGTTCTGTTCCACGGCGCTGTGCTTGAATAAGAGAATATTCTTACCAGTACCTTAAGAGATTATTGAACATAGACCTACAGATTGACTGCTTATCACTAGTACATATATATCCAACACACATGTGTACCAAAACATGTTGCACATCATTCTCTTGTTCATGTTTACACTCGCGAATCGCGAATTAACCAGTCTTTTAAAGTAGATTATTAAATTATAGATGTATTTATAATTTTGTTTGTTTAACCTATAATTCTGGATCAAGCTGTGTTTGAACTTGTTAAAAATGACATTGTACCTTATAGTTGGAGATAAGGGCGCTACAGTTGAATCAATAAAAACGCCTTTATTAACAATAAAGCCCTCACTCAAGTAGTATAGTAGGGTTAAACCCGAAAAGTATATGACGTTTACAAAAGTTACAAAAACAAATATTTCATTTATTTAGACTCCAAGATATGTGATATGGAGCTGTCAATATTTGCAGATAATATCCAACCTATTCTTCTATGGTTGGTTGGCAACAAACATCCCGCCATTCTATCTCTACCTATGAAGTGATTATGCTAATAAAATAATATGTTATCATTGTTGACCAGAAAATTATCTTTGTGTTTTCAAAAAAATCCTTCCTACCAGAGTCTTAGTAAACTTTAGAATTAAATCCAATTTTAAAAAAAAATTAAATTATTAAAAATATATGTATGTTTTGTGTAATTTTGACCCAAATGTGTATACAACTTGTTATTTCTATGAATAGCCCTAAAATGCCAAAGAGTTTATTTATCACAATGTCAAATCAACTAGTACCCACTTTGATTGCCAAATGCCCAAAGGCGTCATTCTTGCAAATATACTGGACTGCCGATGACAGGTATAGCGGGGTTAGAATCCCACTCAAGTGAGATGAGGGTGGTTTTGCCTTTCTCCCTCCAAGTGAATTTGGTTACACACTAAGAATTTCGATTCTGTAGTTATATATTTTTATCTAGTTTTAATTTATTCTTAAGTGTTTATTTTGACGTGACTAGCATGCCATGCGTCCAGGTGCCAAACTACATTTTATTTATTTTCTAATTTATGATTTTCAACGGACATTGAATTGCGTCGAAGGAAACACCAGATGATAATAATAATACTTTTATCAGGACAAAAAATATACTTACTTACCATGTTTTTGTCCAAATATTCCGTTCACATTTTAAAACAATACTGATCAGGTGTAATTTTATTTTTAACGTCTTCTACGATATTCTACGGAAATCATAATGGCCGCGCTACACTAGGAAGAAAGAAATGGACCATAGCAGAGAGGGAAGGCGGGGAAATGTGACGACACAGATACGTCATCCAATCTCGTACATTTTAATTTTAAAAGACCCACGAGGAAAAAAAAAATACATTTGAGTTTATTTACAAACAATGATCATATGTCAAACTGTCAGATATCAAACTCTGCATCCGTTTGGTTAAGGATTCAGATTTTATCAAGCTTCTTAATTATTTCTTCCCCCCAAATAGTCCTTGTTTATACTTTAATTCCACATATTTAAAGATATATATTTCAAATTTAGAACTTAAATTTGTGAGATTTTTGAGGTCTCGACGAGGAATTAGAAGAAAGAAGCGGGACTGGCTTCTTGGAGATAAAGAGAACATGACACACATCTGAAATGATGAATCTTGGACTTTTAATGAGTTTTGAACCAACTTATGGTTTCAACGATGACCTCTCAGAACCATTTTTGAGGTGATATCAACAATTTTTGTTTTTAAGTTTTAATATCTACACTGCTTAGACCTCACTACGCAGACGATATATTCTTATGAACCTTTTCTACTACAATTTCAAGACTTCCTGTTATTTTCTTCTAAAGTGATGATTTTTTTTTTCTCAAGCTAACATTTTTTTTTAACAATGACTCTGGAAAGATTCTTTTGGCCAGCGGCATTCTGCACTGGAGGTTTATTTTCTTCAAACCCCGGGTACGTAGAAAGGGAGAACATTAGAGATATAAAACAAGTAAAAGCCAAAATAATGATAGAGATAAACAAATGGGCTCTAATGAGATCAGTTTTTGGGACATACAGTAAAAATAATACAGGCACTATCCAGTTAGGAATTTCAGGCTGATTAAGGATCCCTAAAATTGAGAACTCCGAATTGATCTATCCAGTGTTCCCACTCAATAGTTCTCAAGGCGGGAGGCGCCAACATTAGTACAACACAGGCAAATCCCTCGTTATGCTTGGTATGGGTTGCCTCCTAATTAGAAACACAAATGCTGCATTAGTCAATAAACAATTACACTTACAAAAATACCCTACAATATTAATGAACCAGTTAACTTGGTTAAATAAACTAGCAGTCTTACTAAAGGTGAAGAGGACTACCGCTCTCGCTTCATCGAAACGAGACTAAGACGTGGTGCTAGGTAAAATAAAGCGTAGTTCTAGTTATGTTTTTAAATCGACTAGTTTCCACAACTAGTATTAAACTTCCTAAAGCGTTTTACTAACCCTTTATCCACCCCTGTTCTTGTAGGACACGACACGGGTTCGAAACTCACGTCCACGCCACAGTTACGTCCCCATTCTCACGTGCAAGGTGGTACGAGCCGACGTGGGGTCGCATGGCCGATGCGATAGTAGTATTAGTAGGGATAATGTATCTCCGTCCCTACCGGGGTTATGAACCCCGCATCCCTGCGAGCGAGGTACGCACTATGCAGACAATAGTGCACGTGGGGAGACGGAGACAAGAACACTCCTGACGGCGATCAATAAACAGGCAAGGAAGGACCCTCTGTCCCGGTCATGCGGCCAGGAGAGATGTATCCCGACGTTTATTTGGGTTTTTGGACCTTGTGTTGATTCCCTCCCCCCTTCCAGAAACGATAAACGTTGCGGGGTATATACCCTGAATATAATTCTGAGGGAATTGCATCTCTTATAGAGGAAAGCTTTACTAATAGATATGAATTTGACCCACCAATTCCTTTGCAGTATTATTTCGGTCCCAGCCATATTCCTAATTCAGGCTCAGAATTAAATACTTGCTAGAACACTCGTAAAAATATTTTCACGAATATTATGAACATTCAATAACGACAGTTAAATTGTACGAGTATAAAAGTATAAAACAAACGTAGAACATCACAACCTCAGGCTGCTCCTGTGGCAAATTTCCTTTATTCTGGTCTGAAACAAACTGTCGATCCTAATTACTGATTTATTTTATAGTGTCAGTAACAAATATATAATATTAGAGAATTGCCTCTCGAAGCCTGAGATAGCTCTAAAGGAGCCCAAGGGCCCCGTGGAGCACAGTTTGAAAAACGCTACCATAAAATTCGGCCCCATGAACCAACTAAAAACCTTTAGTCTCATTTTTTACATACTTAGGATCGTTCTGTGCCTAATATCAGTTCAGATTTGTGTTAGGGTTCGTTCTGTTATCCAATTTGTAATTTTGATGTGTAATAACTGGATGTATAATATTAGACGTAGCCTACTGCACTAGGTTAAGTTCAATATCGTGTCAAGTAGTGTTTCGCTAAGGTAAGCGGATCTTGTTCAAACTGTACCTGGGATATGTTCTCATCCACTCTGGCTTATGTCTGATTAGTCAAATGGGGATATATCACGCAAGAACATGCCACAGGTACAGTTTTTATGAGTTCTGCTTAACCTAGAGACATTCCACGACACGTCACCGGAAATAATGTTGGAATTTAGATTGTATACTTTAAGTATAACCATAATACATCATATATAACTAAGGGTGCATATGAGATTTCCTAAAAGTCAAATGGACCTAAACATTCCTGAAAGACCGGATCTATTTTTACGCCTAGCATTTAGAACACGTACTATTTGAATGGGCCGGATCTAAAGGTCCCATCACAGACACCCCCTCTATATCTTATTCCACTGAAGCCATACGTTGAAATGATGATAAACCCTCCTTCACACACACACACACACACACACACACACACACTTACTCACGCATGAAAAGATGGGGACTGTCAAAACTCCCCCTACGTGAATCCGACAGTCACGTGTGTAGCTTGATCCAAGAGGGGAAAGAAGGCGTGTGAGAGGGCTTGTCTTCGTGAAACATCCCCTCCCTTCTCCCCCTGTCACCCATACCTCACCTCTTTCAAAGGTAACAACAACAAAATCCACACAAAGCATGGGAACGCGCTACCATGGCAATAAGGTACACTCTTAGCCAAAAATTGGTGTCTAGAATGTTTCTTATTATTCTGGATGTCACCAGAGTTAAACTGAGCTTACACATTGAGGTATCGTATCGTCACGATTACCTCCCCTACGTCTCGTTTCGCTCCGAATCCTCTCATTTTCTTCGGAAAACAGCTAGAAAAATACTATTTTTTACACGTGTTTGTACGTCAAAGTAATGTGATCTTAAGATGTCAATAATTAGATATTATCAATACCTAAAAAAAATAACATTAATAATACAATAAACAATTTCAATTTTGACCATAACTAAAATGCGTTTTTTTAAATTGTTTTTTCTATAAGAATTGGACTAAAGTAATACGTGGTGCGTGAGAGAAAAAAAATTAAAATAAATATAAAACTTTAAATTAATTATCATACCTTTTCGTTTGCTTAGAATGGGTATCTATGGCGTGTTTATTATTAATATAATAAATAAGGATGTGTGTTTGTTTTTATACAAATTATTTATATGATAAATGTTTACTGGCTAATACTTTTTTTAATTTAAAGTTTTTCGGAAATAGTTTTTTTACAATTGAATTCTAACTATATTTTAAAAGTGTTAGTTTTGTTTTGAAAAATTCTGAGTAATTTCTAAACATGCGCCTTGATGCGTAACAAATAATATTAACAATAATAGGGAAAAATAAACGCTCTAATTTGACTTTTTTTTTTACAGATAACATAGTGGAGTATACAGTTGGATAGAATTATATTAAGAACATTTTGACATGTCACTAACTCAATAAGACATGATTTTTGAGTTATAACCATTTTGTACTATATCAACGGAACGGTATAGTAATTAATATTCTATCTATATGCTAATGAGTAATCGATCTCATGTCTTGGAGAGCCCAGTTTAATATTCTACTTAATATTATAATTAATGTAAATTATAATTGATGACAAATGACATCTGGTTAGGAGAATTTATTTTAATTTACATTCCAATTATCATGTAAAGGGCCCTTTAGAAAATAGAAACATATTTTCTCGCGGACAGCATTGGTAACACTTTACTGTATAATTTAGTGAGATCAGGTGGTCTAGGGGTAAGGTGTTGGACTTCGGTGCTGGAGGTTCGGGGTTCAATCTTCGGTACCAGCACAGATCTATCTGATTGCCGAACCCTTCCTTCACCTCTGACAAGACATCTTGTGAATGTGTGGAATGCCAGGCCTCCACCGTGGCTCGGATCCCACGTTAAACTGTAGGTCCTCCATTTCATCTCTCAATCACCCTACCATTACACACTAGCGTAAGAGCGTATAACCCGAACGGGTAGTAAGACGCGATGCTAATAATAATAATAATGTATAATTTAAGTTATTTTATAGGTATTCATACCATCTATTGAACGTTACCGCTTCAGATCACGTGACTAGACGTATGAACACGTGAAAGTTGATCTAGTAAATTTTCTAGCTGTCAGCTCTTCCCATGAAAATTGGACTGAAGTTTAAAAATTACCCCTGTTCCCTCTTTCTTAAACAATCATGAGTGTATGAACTTGATAACGGAACGGATCAGTGTTAGAGTATTTCGAGTTAAACCAAGAGTTCTGGGTTGCTGTTCTCGCGTAGAAGAATTATTTTTCCACTAAATTTAAATAATTACTAATAGTAGACAAGTTTTTTTTTGCAATCCAATTATTAAATGTCTAATCACGATAGCATGGTGTATAGCAGGAATAAAATGTGCTTTGCATCAAATTAATATAGTTTGTAAGTCGTTTCGAACTATGCTCTGTGGATTTATAATTACTTTGCTAGCACCGTTTCTTATTATCTGTTAAAAAGGTATACATATTTGTGCTTATTACACTAATGAGTTGGGGATGCGGAAGGTTGAATTTAGAGAAAATTTACCCGCATTTGTATGAAGGGAAAGTGGAAATTATATTTATAAATGTGGACGTTGAATATCTTAGTAAGAAAATTCAATATTGTAAAACCCGTTTCTGTTGCCACATGTCCTAACGCGCTACCCTTGTGTTAGACTAGATTGCCGATGACGGAGATAGAGGTTCAAATCTCGGTCGGATGTACTAAGGTTTTTTTCCGAAATGTTTTTTCCACTATGCCTCCACGCAAATGTGAATACGCTTTTTCTAAATTCAACTTTCTTCATCACTAGCTCATTAGCATAAATAGTACATATCCGTATAACCTGAACAGGTAGTAAGACGTGGTTTTTAAAAAACAAATAAGAGTGTCATGGCGTAAGGTTCTGCCATAGTATGTGAGCTTTTAAAATGTTTAGTTAATATAGGTTATCCCACACACTGTCTCCATTTAACCAATCATACACAATCTCTTATCTACATATCTCTCTCGTGGTCATGTATTTTCGTTTATAGCTGACCAATGAGTGTTCTAGATTGGGATTAAAACATAATTACCACAGGTGCAGCTTAAAAAAACTGCTTACCCTGGCAACACTTCAATACATCTTCCTTGCTGATGATTGCCATGTACGTCATTAACCTGCCCGATAAAACAACCCCTAAAACATCTTGTCTAGACTTAACTGAAGTCTTCATGTTTTCTATTCCAAATAAAGTTAGTAGTGTTTCAAAAACATTAAAAGTGGGAGATTTCCCTTTTATTTACGTACAACGTAGCCCAACACCCCGCCCTCTCCCCCCTCCACCCCTTACCCCATTAAAACGGAAACAGCATACAAATGGAATATTAGTGGAATGTTTTGCACTTAAATCACTTTAGCACGAATAAAATATACACTCGTATACTTTAACCCCCTACCCTCCTTCATCTCCTTCTAAACCATTTCTCCCCCGCTCCTCATTTCACCCTACGTGTCGTTCACCTGAATGTTTCTAACATTTACACCCCTCTAACCCCACCCTTACACCATCAACCCTCCATCGATCCCTATTCCCTGTTTTATATCGGACCTTTAAGGAAGGCTATCAAAGCCTTTTCCTCCTTCTACTGCACTTAAAGATAGCTTTAATTGAAGTTTAAAGCGCTCTTGGGTCTTGCTTTAATGCTCCTGTAGCTGGCATCTGCCAGATACTCAGCTGAAGGGGCGGGGGGAAAAAAATTGCCAAGTGAAGAGGAAAAGCTTGAACTTAAGGCCAAGTCTTGTTTAAAGTAAAAAACTTCAATATCGGTCGATGGTTGTACTTACCTTTTGTCGTTTCGAAACAGGCTTTATTATTTAATGAAAAAATATATATTCATAAAATCCTAGGACACAAATATTTTAATACCCTTGAAATAATATAAAAAAAATTAAATAATTTTTAAAATAGACCAGAGAGCTATTTGAGTTTTGTTTCCAGTAAATGTGTTAGTTTATTTATAGAAATTTTTCCCCCTGCACTTTAGTATCAGTTGACATATTAAATACGCTAATGGGATAAGGATAAGGAAGATGGAGTTTGAGAGAAAATTTTCTTGAATTTTCGTGGAGGGATAGTCTGAAATAATTTAGGAAAATCCACCGTCTATATATAACCCCTTCCCCCGGCTTTCCAACCCAAATCTTCCCATCGCCTATAATCCAGTTTTAACACGGGAATGACGCTTTAGCCCGTACTAGCACTGATACAGGTATAAATGTTACACCCCAAGAGTGAAACTGCCCTGTTCATGATTTGGGGCAAATTTCTGCTCATTCCGTCAACTGGCTTCTTGGTTTAATAATTTCATGATATGGGCTAAAGCTGCATTAAATATCGCCCATTTGATGAACTGGAACTTTTTGTACTATCTACTACAAGCTTAACTGAAATTAGTTTTAAGATATTATATTAAACCAACCTAACCTAAGTTATCCTAACCTTCCATTCTAAAACGATTTAAAGTTAAATTAACTTAAAGACCTAACCATTTATTCTTTTGTCCATTACATGGACCAGTCAAAAACTCGTCCACTTCATGAATCGGGTAATTGTTGTTCACTGAATGGGCAGAAATCTGCCCGATTCGTAATTTGGGCACATTAGCGAATAAGGTGTAGTAAATATATAAGCATATTGTTTTTAGCAAATTGAATGAACACACTCAAATATAAGTGATTTACTACTATCATCTGTGAGCTAGTTTTAAGTTAAGGAATGTGTATTTAAAATAATTTCGTGAGCTATGTTATCTTTTATTTTGTGTATATATATATATATAACCATGTTAAAGGTAAGACGTATAGTAGTTACCTAAAGTATAAGTACAATAATTTGTATTGGCGATTTAAAATATGTATATATATTTATATATATACAGTATATATAGTATATATAGTATATATACATATTTTAAATCGCCAATACAAATTATTGTACTTATACTTTAGGTTAACTACTATACGTCTTACCTTTAACATGGATATTAGTTCAAATATATTTGGAATATTGTTTTCCTTAAATGGAAAATAAAATTAATAGTACTAAGTAAATTTAAAGGATTCTGTAATAATTTTAATGACAATATTTCCATGTCTATTTTATAAACAAATCTCTTTCCTTTATTTCTGTGGAAACTGGTTTTTGATCTTATTCCATGAAAAAAAAAAATCAAACTATTTATCTTCATTGTGATTTTCTCATAACCCAATTCCTTTTTTTTTCAATTTGCTATCTCTCTCTTTCAATCTTTATTTATATGACCTATATATATATAAATTCTTTCTTCCATTTTATCTCATCTTCTTCTATATCAACAACTAATACCATTCTGTGTGTACTTTAAACTCACAGCTGTATTCTGGCTCATAATGATGCTCTTGATCTGCCATTTCTGGTAGAGTTGGTTCAATATATGGATAGTAATTATAATAGCCCGGAAGATCGAGACTCTAAAACGAGTCCCATCTGAATGCAATGTACAGTATCCCCATGGCTTCTTTGGTGCTGACTGACAGCTCACAGCTCACAGCTGACAGTTGACAGCTTTAAAAAGTTACCAGACCAAATTATGTATCCCTTCGCCGAACTATATGATCTGCAAAAAACATTTGTTTAGCATCTGTCACTTTTGACAGTCAAAATTTATGTATATACCTAAATTTTGACTGTCAAAAGTCATCTGTGAGCTGTCAGTCGGCACCAAAGAATCCATGGGGCTAGTGTATGTGGTTTTCAAACTGATTTCCTAAAGAATGTCGGTGCATGTTCTATCAGATACTTCCTTTTAATACAAAATCCGCCATTCCTCCATCTCCCAAATATATTACGTAATTTATAGCCCTAGTGTTTATCATTCCGATTAAAATAATATAATGTTTCATTAAGAACAAACATATTTGTGTATATATATATATACTTTTTCTCGACAGCTTGGAGAGAAACTATTGTGATCATTGTGATCACCAAAAGAATTAAACTCGAGATTTTTTATAAATTTCGACGTTTCATTACTCCCTAAAACCAAACTGGCGGTTTTCTCAATGTCGTCTGTCTGTACCTCGGACTAGAGATTGGGCTAAAGCTTAGTATCTGGGATTTTCGTGAGATCCCCTCCCCCTCTCCCCCCCCCCAAGCGGTTTTTGAAATTAGCCATCTAACCCTAAAATTAAGGGTGGTTTACAAAAGGGTAAAGATGAAAAAAATGTATTTTCTCAAAGCTCTCTCTAACGATTTTGATTAAATTTTATATCTAGCCACTGTTTATCACTATAAACCAGATGGAAAATCTCATTTTCTCATGAAAATGGCATTGAGGGTACTTTACATGGTGGAAATTTTCCGATTTTCATCATCGTTCCGAAACTATTTGAGATACAAAATAACTTATCACTGTAAAATTGTACTACCATTATAGATAAAAAAAATTATTTAAAATATAATTTTATAAAACCAATAATTTCTGAGCTATCAGCAAATATATAGGTCCTCTACTTTTTTAGTTCAGGTCTTTGAAAATGAATTTTATTCTTATGCACCTTGGTGGGCAAAGATGTTTCTCTTTGACAAATGGTTCTGCAACAGTGCTCCTAGTTCCTAATTCCACAGAGTAAGTAACAGTGTATAGTATTTTATTTATGATATTTAGTGTAGTATTTCTACAAAAATCTATCATTTAGTTTCATAAATCTTACGAGTTTTTAGTAAATGTATATTTTAAGATAAAAGCGAGAGAAAGTACCGTAACGTTTATTTTAAATATTATCAAACATCGATATGATCCATGTACACAAATTATATCATTTCATAAAACTTGTGTGACTTAGATTTTTTTTATCACCTCGTCTTACTACCCATTCGGGTTGTACGCATATGAACTAGCTACGCTAAGAGAAAGATTGAAATTGAGATAATGTGTACCTGCATTTTCGTGGAGGGAAAGTGGAAAATATTTTTGTAAAAACCACCCTTGGTACACCCGACCGGAATTCAAACCCCATTCTCCCTGTCATTGGCAGTCTAGCTTAACACAAGAGTGACGCCGTAGACCATGCGTCGACCAAATAGTTATTTGGTTATTAATTGTTAGTGATGTGATTACAATATATATATACACACACACACACACACATACTTATGACCGACTCTGAGATCAAGTTGTCCGAGCTTCTGGCTACAAATCTTAAGATCCCGGATTCGATCCTCGACACTTTCAGATGTGTGTGTGTGTGTGTGTGTGTGTGTGTGTGTGAATTGGTTGGTCCGGAATCGGGTCAAACTCAGCCTCGTGACAAATGAGAAGCTACTTCAATAGCTCCGGTCTAGAAAACTGAGATTAACGGTCGGAGGGATCATTATGCTGACCACATGACACCCCCTTTATCCTAAAATGTTGGCACTCTATTCGCCAACATGCGGCAGCCACTCACTTGGTTAAACTCTTGCGAGCTGACGTAATGTAGTTTTTTTCTTTCTTGATACCTAAATATTTGATCATCACGTTTAATTGTTTACCACCTATTATTAAAATTATACGTCAACATTTTTGGTGGAAAATACATGGAAAATGTTGTCTTAAAAAATGCGCCAAAACCACAACAAAATGTCATTACTTTCTTTAAAAAAATGTCCTTCTCTTTATTTTCCGCATCTGGATACAGTTTTAATATACCTTTCTTTACTTTTTTTTTTTACCTTTTCTCCACTTTCTCTCGGTTGTTTCTTTTTTCTTTTTCCAATTTCCCCGTTTCTTTTTTCTTTCCTGGCACAAATTTAATAATGCGTTCCTTTAAGTGCTAGGCACAAGTGTTTACATCTAGAAGGGTACATTTCACCTAGTCTCTCTACCAAACTCACGCGCTTCGTCCTTTCTCAAATATTGCCACGCTTTGATGACGTCACGGAGGGCGCGAAACTTGCTCGTAACACACACACACACACACACACTCACGTACACCTGTGAAACCTGTCCCTCTTCTTTCCATTCTCTCTCTTCTTCTTTTTTTTTTGTTCCCTGTGAGTTTTTTCGAACATAGCTCACGTCATTGGTCTACAATGTTCTAAGTTGTTTTACTTCCTTTCTTTCATTACCTTTACAGTCTGTTTCAAAATGTCAGAGAATGTTTCAGAGCTGTCTTGGTGGGTTTTTTTGGTTTTTTTACACAAAGCGCCTCATTTTCCTGCAGGGTTACACGCATTTTAACCAGATTAAGGAAGAGGAAGATATAGTTTAGAAGAGATTTAGATTAATTTTCGTAGGGATTGGGTGGGTAACAATTTTTTGTTGTTGACAAAAACACCCCTCTGTAGGTTCACACCCAACTGTTATTCGAACTCTGAGAGATTTTCGTTACCGGTATTCTAGTCTAAGGCGAAATTGACACCTTGCAGAGGTCGTCAAACTTGGGAATCCCCGTTTGACTTACAAACTTACGCGATCCCCTATCATTTCTCAACTCTACTATTGATTTTTTTATATAGGTATTACACATTTTATTCCTCAAACACTTTTCCACAATTTTCTAGAAAAAAAAGTATAGTGTAAATAAAATATCAATTTTCATATTATATTATTTAAATTACTTATAACATGTATTTTTTATATGTCCAGTCAAAGTAGCTTTGGTCCCAAGCCACTTCAATGGCCGCATGGTCTAAGGCGCTACTATTCAAGTAGAATAAACTGTCTATGACGGGGAGATTGAGGTTAGAATCCCGGTCAAGTGTACTGAGAGTGGTTTTTCAATAAATTGTGTCTTCCACTCTCGCTCTCTTTCTCTCCACACAAATTCGGGTACAGTTCCTCTAAATTCAACATTCCTCATACCTAAAATCACTAGCGTAATCAGTACATAAGCGTATATAACACGAACTGGCCGTAAGACGTGGTGATTAAAAAAAAACTTTGTTTCCACGCAAATATTTTTTTGAAAGTGATATATTTGCAAGTTTAAAATACTCAAAAGATCGACTTTTAATTACTACTTCTTTTTTTACACTATCGACTGAAAGTTGACCCGATATCGATCGGTCGACTGTTTTTAAAGCGCTGGCAATAAGTACTACTACCTATCACCAGAGCGAACAAAGAATCGATCCAAACGCTCCATGATTCGAGACTGAAGGTATCTCAGGGAATGATCCAAGCAATATATAAATAAATAAAAGAAAGTTCCCTTCAACATCTTTCAAAGAACATGAAATGGTGCTGAACAATTACTTCTGTCATTGGATTGGAGGGGGGGGGGGGCACAAAAAAAGTCCCGTGGCCGTTCGATGCACCTTATACTCTCCGTCGACCCAAGGAGACAGTTTACTCTAGTCTCATTCTTTCTCTCTACCCATCCATACCTCTTTACTTCCTTGTTTGTTTTGTTTTCTTTCCATTCGACGAATAGATTGGATGACGCATTTCGTCTTGCTCGGAAGGAGGGGGGGGGGAGAGGTGAGGTCGGGGAAGAACGAGCCAGGAGGGTGAAGTGGGAGACGTTTTCGTGCAACAGGCTGCAATCTCCTTGCCATACAATCTCTTTCCCCAACCCCTTTTCCTTTACTTTTCAAATATTCTTTCCGACCCTTCTCTTTGTGTTATTGCTTCCTCTTCCTCGTTTTCTTTTTCTTCTTCGGATGAACACAGACACACACACTGTGTATGAGTTGCCCATCTAATTGCAATGTTGTTAGCTAAATTGTTTAAATCGTTTAATTGCTATATTACGTTTAAAAATAAATATTATGTTTTTTTTTTCTTTTCTTCATGATGCTATTAAGATTTAAATATATTAAGTATGTTCAGAAACTCATAGCCCAAACTACACACATAGCATGTTTGAGCCAAAGATAATACAAAATTCTAAACACTTTTATCTGGAAAGCTATGCAATTACCATTAAAGTGTGTCCAAAGTTTCGGCGTACAGCACCGGGAGAGCAAAGTTGTTCAAGCATGCGTGGTGTACAACAGGTTGCATATGAGTAAGGTGCGCAGCACTGCACAACTCGACATTTTGAATCATGGCAGAAGAGCTAGCTATAATTAATAGTAAACAAAACACACCAGTCCATCTAGAAATGCGAATACGTTCTGAGGGTCATCATTAACAGTACTACATAACAGAAATTGCTTTCCATTATTACACGTGCAGTGCCGCGCGCCTAACTCCTATGCAACTTGTTTTACACGTATGCTTGACAGCTTTGCTATCCTGGTGCTAAACGCTGAAACTCTTTAACACAATTTAATGGTATTCACATAGTTTTCCGGATGTAAGTGATAAGGGGTTTTGTATTACTTTTGGTTTAAAGATGTTATGTGTGAAGTTTGGGTTATGAGTTTCCGAACATTCTGTATACATATCCAGTAATAACTGCTCATGGAGAATGTTCAAGATCCCCCCCCCTCCCCCACACACACACACACATCTCTCGTCAAATTACGAGTAATTTATTTAATTCCATCGCATGGTAAGACGCTTTCACACCATACCAGTAAAGTCACGAGTATGTTTTTTACAAGTTGGTACACACGTGCATCGTACGGGTATGACCTTTGTTATGTTTTGTGTATAAAATTAACCACAGATAATAGTCACAAAAATCTTAAATTATGTTTAAATATTAATCATGTATTGGTTTAGAGTGTGATACAAAACGTGAAAGTAGGCTGACTAATTCACAATGTCAAAATAGAGATATAATCTAAACTTGTTCTAAAAGCCGACATTTCTTTTGAAGATTAACAAATACTTTGAACTATTGCCTTTCGGTGCTAATAAAAAATAATGAGTGTTACAGCAAAATAATTACTGGTCAAAGGGTTGTAATTGAATACAATCAAAAGTATTTTAGTTGAGGTTTTTTTGCAACATTTATCCTGTTAAACCTTTTAGGCTCATCTACCATTTTTAACCCGCCCACATCGTTTACACATTTAACATTATTTTTGCAAATTGTACAACTTTTTAACTTTTAACCCTCCTTAATCTTAGTGATACACTTTTTGTCCCTACTACCCTTCATACCCCTTTAAACATATTTACCCTTTTTGGACCTTTTTCCACTTTTTAATACCTTTTACCATTTTATTTATTTAATACCTTTCACCGCCGACAGATACAAAGAAGTTTCATTTTATAAATATAGATTACAAAGAATACTAAGGTGCTTTCAAACCAGTTCCACCAAGTAACAAGTAAATAATTTTATTCCAACCAATGCTAAGGTTCTTTCACACCATGCCCGTCAAGCGAATATATTATATATAGTTTTATTCCAACGCATTCTTGCAAGAAAAGTTTGGATATTCTCATATCTGTATCTTTATGCCCGTCCGGGCTATATGACACCAATGGGTTTGAATGAGGAGGGTCAGATTTAGAGAAAAATCTTCACGCATTTGCATGTAGGGAGAGTAGTAAACTATCAATGAAACACAATCCTTACTACACCCATCTGGCATTCGAGCTACTAATCCCCTTGTCACCAGAAAATAATAGGCCTACTATTTTAGCAAGACATTTAGTTCGCGCACCCACCGTTGCAAGTTATCTCGTAATTACTATTCCACACTCTAATTATATATAAACTTTATAAACAATTTGAATTTACTATCCATTATATTATATCTTGTATGTACTATTTCAATACCCACGTGATATAGGTACATGGACATTTTAGGTCAGCAAATAAATGAATACAAATAAGAATTGTAATTACAATTATTATTATTTTGAGCTTAAGGTGGGATGGAAAAGGACGCGAGTAAAGGCTAGTGATCTTACAGTTTTTATAGCAAAACTTTTTTTTTGCCAAAATAAATCAAATATTGCTCCAGTATAAACATATAATATAATTTTCTTCACATGTTTATATCAACATCTCCTGAATATCCATCATGAACATGGTGGCATTATCTAAGAAACGTTTTAAACGAATAGAAAATGTTGTTATTAAATTCTGAGATATCCTTGACAGATATTCAAGACATTTTTGAAGTCACCATTTAAATTCTATGTTTGTACTGTAGCAATATTTTATTTATTTTTGCAAAAAAAAAATGTTTTACCATAAAAACTGCAAAAAAATATTTTTTTCTCGCATAACGTTCCACCCCAACTTAAAAGGATATAAAAATAGTGTTGCGAATGCTAGGTTAATATATAACCCGTACCAAAATGTTAAGCAATATAAAAATGTATTTTACTTATCTTTGTTTAAGTCTTTGCGTTTGGTGTTTGGAAGAAATATACTACTTTTTTATCCTAAAAGTAAACGATTTCCATAATCGATTTTCAATATTTAGCTGATAAATATATTTTTTACCTGTTGAAAAAATCATTGACTTAATAAAATTAACAATATATATTTAACTCTACTGCTTTAAATTTAATATAAACATAAATTTAGCGTGTATTTTTTTGTGTATTAATATAAAGTTCTGTAAACGCAGATATTGTGAAATGTTCAATGGTTTCAAATAATATACGTAGAATATGAGTTCCACTTAATAATTAACATTCGTTACATCATGCGTGGACCGGAAAATTACCATGGTTTCAAATTAAATCAGCCTGTGCGCATTGTACAATGGAGGAAAACATTTGATATGTTGGATTTAGCTCGACAAAGCAAGTTGTTACTCAACCAGTCGTTTTGAAATATGATATGGATATCAAACTTGCTATATAAAACGTAATAAAAAACAGATATTCACGGATAAATAATTCAAACTCCAACAATACTTTTGTCGAATTAGGTGGTCTTGAGGTAAGGTATTCGCTTCTGGATCCAACACTCATTGGTTCAAACCCAACCGGGCTCACCGGATGTTTGTTGAAGGATGAAATCCGTAGCACAGTTTCCTTTTAAGGGGAAGTAAAGCCGTAGATTGTGAAATGTAAACCTGGTAGGTGGCTTGTGGGAAAATACATTCCCAGGCAAAATTAGTAGGCACTTTTGCTCTCGCTTATAGAAATTCTCATGTGCTAATATAATTAATTGGGTCAGAAAGTACACGTTAAATACCTAAAATAAATAAAAAAAACTACATTTTGATTAATAGTGTTCTTAAGGGCGTTGCCTACTAACGCTTAAATAATTCTAAAAATAGTCTTACATTGCCACACAATTGTTTTTTGAGCTTGAAGTGTTTTTTTTTAAATTGTAAACGCGTGTTTTTAAATCGACTTGAACTAAGGCTATTTCTACTACCGACATAAATAAAAGGTCTGTAGGAATCCTTCTGGCAGGATGTAAATTTTTTTTTAAACTGGAAAATTATTTCTATATTGGATAGAAAATAATAAAAATGTAATTTTGAAATGAATATTAATGATGTACAGGCGCATATTGTAGAGTGAGTGTGTATATTCTATTGATCAGTAGAAGAGGAGAAATGCTATCATCAGGTAAAATAGAGGAGAATTTACCAGAATAACCCCTCATTTTCCTTCCTCTCTTTCTATTTCCTATTTGAGAAAAGATTTGATTTACTAAGGAATAATATATAAGATGTGATAAAAAAAAGTAGAATGAAGAAATAATGAATGGATGATCGCACCACGATTGGTTGGTTAAAAGTAAAAAGGTGCCCCAAAAATGTTGCTGAATACCGGTCTAAGAAATCAATCTCCCTTAATAGACAGGATTGCTGGTTAGTGGGATTTCGGGATTCTAATCCCACTCGGATGTGCGAGGGTGTGTTTTATATAAACTGTTTCGCTCTTTTTCTGCAGTCAAAATCTTGTATACATCCCATCAATTCTACCTTCTTCCCCATTACTTCATTCACGTGAATACCCCCGGCCCAGTAAAAGATGAGGGTCATAGAAATATGTCCATAAGGCGGGGTTGTAGGTGACGTGAGAAAAGGACAAGTGTATTTCTTTCCGTTTTTGTATTAAACATGTTTTTTTGTCAAAATAAATAAATATTTCCCAAGTATAGGCAGAGAGTTTAATTTTCTTAACACTATAACTTCAATAGTTGTTAAATATATGTCAAGGGTGTCCTGGAATGTAATGACAACATTTCATCTTCATTAAAATGTTTGTCATCTAATGCCACTATACTCATGACATATTCAACAACTGTTGATATCACCATGTAAAGAAAATTAAATTTTATGTTTCTACTGGAGTTATATTTTAATTACTATGGCAAAAAGTTTTTTAAATAAAAAATTTAATAAACAGTGACCTCTTATCTCATCCTCTCTACACTTCTAGTTCTTATAAATTTACAATATGCTACCAAACAGTTTTGATTATTGCTTCCTCTTATTTTTAAACTATCCAGATGGTCTTTAATTTTCACAAAAATAAATAGAATTGACATGTGTAGATTATTCTATCTATAAACACATTGGGTGGGATATGATTTTTGTAGGGAGGAACATTTAAAAAATGTAGGAATAAAATCTGTCAATATTGTTAATATTTTAGTTTATTAATAGTATAATTTCAGAGGTATGGATATATTCTCTGTAAAAATACATTTGCAGATCACATAACTTCACGTATGAAAGTGTTTTAGTAATTTTAAAATAACTCCCAAACTATTTTTAACTATTTATTTATTTTTATTAGAAATAGTTTGTGTTTTCTGGGTCAACAAACTTTTGTTCTAAAATAAAATTGATTGGGAATTTCCCTTAATGTTTTATTTACTAAAAAACAATTAAGGGTATTTAATGAAGTTTTGTTATTTTTTTTACTGATAAAGATTTCAATAGACATAGTAGTATTATTTATTTATTTATTTATTTATTTATTAAAACACCATTGAAGGTTATTTAAAGTGTTTATCACAAAACAAAAGATTGTTAATCAAGATGGTTTAAGATCAAGATAGTTAAATTGAATACTAAAAATAATTCAATGCTAATTTGTACACCCTTAGATATCTTTTGTAACTGTGATAAATACCTTTATATCTAGATAGGACTATACATGCATTTTATGGGATTAAAGTAGACTATCATAAGCTTAAATAAAGAAAAGGAGTATATCACAAGAACTGCTGAGTGGCCATCAGATCATCTATAAAGATTAGAGTAAGTTGAAATGTTTCTTCGCTCCCCTTGTAAACCGATCGTGATTAATGGGGTGGATAGAGGGTGGTTGCGCGATTTCACAAACCCTCGGTTACGGGAACACATAATGTAGAAATGGAAATGTTGAAACTCCAAAGAAACGCTGAGTTTTAGAATGGTATGTAGAATTAACGTGGATCTACAAACGATCTCAAGACAAGAAAGTACGGGAATAGTACAAAAATAAGGTGGAATTATTTTTTAAAAAATTATTTAATATTATAAGAAAAACATTCTACCATCCATACACACAAACACAAGAAAGAGATTACAATGATAACAAAATTAATACTGTAATGTAATTTTAAAAAGTATAAATAATTAAAAGAAGTTATTCTAGTATATTATTTTTCAGGATCCTGTAATTTCATGAAAAATATCTTGTGGATGCCTGGAAGGTTAGGTTTTGCTCAGTTTGGATATTTAATAATTGAAAAAATACAAGCTATTTTGTATTAAAACAATTATGGTGCCATGTTGTGACCTTCTTTTAAATGTTTAAGCTCTAAATATTATATATTAACGTTATTCTGTTATTAATTTTGATTTAAAAAATATTATAAACACAGTTAATGTAAAATATTCATTTACCTCTCATTGGAAATTTGCTTTTGTTTTGGTGTGTGTGGCTAGTAAAAAAATATTAAATATAATATAATATAGAAAATAAATAATTTTCTCTAAATTTAACTGTCCTCATTTCTATTTTACTATCGTAATTATTACATATCCGTGTAACCTGAACAGGTAGTAAGTAAGAAGCGTGGATAAAAAAATTCTCCTCTTCTACTGAGAGAGTATGAGGATCCACACCCCTGTTTGCGCCTTGACAACATTGACTAGCATTTAAAAGTTAACTTTTACTTACTTCCTTTTTTTGGATAGACATATACTTCCCCGGACTTTTTTAATCTACATCTCGGCAGGAAGATTCTTAGAGGTCAGTTTAGTGAATAAACATAATAACCTGAGCTGTGGATGATTAAAAAAAAAACACTTTAAGATCAAAAAATAATAATTTTGTGGTGATGTAAGACTATTTCTAGAATTATTTGAGAACTTATGTTTTTTATTTTTTTTTCAATGTTATATCTTTAAAACACACTCAATATATCGTATATATACGTCAGTATGGGGAATCACATCTGGACTTACCATGACGTCACAAGTATGCAGCGTCTTTTGGTTTCAAACCCTTTTGATCTTTCACATCTTTAAAATCATCAAAATTGCTCATTATGATGGCTAGATTTTAGCCTATTAAACTCCAAGTTTCCAAATTAGTATCTTACATGTACATGAATTTTTCTGAAAGATCAGGGTTTCAACTTTAAGAAAGTGAAAACCATAACTTCCTATTTTAATAGAAACAACACAGCAGCCTCTTTTCAAAACCACTGCAAACGCTTAATTTTGCTTGACACGCTGAAGAAAAATTTGTGTAAATCCAAGATGGTGACATAAAATAGTTTTTAGCAGATCACTGGCATGGCCGGCCACCTTTGGTGAAAATATTAAAAATTATCCAGATGATCGAGAAACCATTTAATATAAAATTGGGTGATTTCATATGAAATGATTAATTATTATATCTAAATTCGATATCTGATCGGGCTCACTTAATTAATTTTAGGTCTCGTTATAATATACAGTATGCTTTTAAAATGGTTAAAATTCACATAGGTTGTCAAATGGCCAACAAATCAATCTCGTATTTGATTATATTACCCGAGTTCCAATCTCAATGTACTGAGGGTGCGTTTTTTTCACTCTCTATCCACGCAAATGTGGGTTCATTTCCTCTTGGTTATATCTTCTCAATTTCTGCTTTCTTAGATTAATGTATGTATACGTACAATCAGAACCAAGAAGCTGTGAGATAAAAATAAATATGCCAGGAAACATTCTTACTTAAGACACAAAATAGTAAACAAATTAAAAACTATCAAATCCTTTTTGATATATATATATATATATATATATATATATAATTTACAACTTTGATTACTTTCCTTTTTGTGTGTGTTTGGATGATAATTTATATGAAATGGAAAAAAAAAAATGTTCCCAAAAGTTTTATATTATAAAAGTGAAGTTATTTTTGAGAGCAAGAGAGAGAAAGTAAAAAAAAAAGTATGTATTTTCTGGCCACGCTTGATTAAAGTGCGTCCGGTTTTTATTTGAAGGGGCGGTGGGGTGTTCTGAGTAGAAAGTGCTTTGTTTTGGTTGAGTAGGAAAATGAGAGAGAATAGGGGGGGATTGGGCAAGCAAGCAGGAAGTTGATGGCAATTCCGGCACGGGAGATGAGAAGCTACAATATGTGGAGTGGTGGAGTGGTTTCACAAATTTGATTGGGCTGTGAGAGAAACGGCCTAAGTGAAAGAGTTGGACGTTTTATGAATTTTGGCTCCTTCTAAAAAAAAACTTGTTAATTTCTACTACTCATCCATATTTGAGATTGTTGAAACATTCATTATTATCTAGACTAGACATTGATAATTTAAGTCTTGAGATTTTTTTTTTTTTTTTTTGGGGNNTTTTTTTTTTTTTTTTGTGGGGCTTGGATTTAGCCTTGGCGTAGTGTGGGAAGTATGATAGGGACGAGGGAATTTGAGAGGAAGAAATGTCCAAAAAAACTTTATTGCGGTAAACTTTTAAAAACTTTTTTTTACACATATATCTATAGATAGTAAGTGACATGTGTAGATCATATGACTTGGCATATGAATATATGGGAAACTACCCTCTTCAGTGGCCGCATGGTCTAAGGCACTACTTTCGTAGTAGGCCGAACTGCCGATGACTAGTAGATCGAGGTTCGAATCTTGGTCGGGTGTATTGAGGTGGTTTTTCCTACATGGTTTTAAACTCTCACTCCACGAAAATGTAGGTACATTTCTTATAATAATATTTAGCACCACGTCTTACTACCCGTTCGGGTTATACGCTTTAAGTACTAATTACTCTAATGGATTAGGAATTGGGAGATTCGAACCTCGATCTCCCCGTCCTCAGCAGTCGAGCTCAACACGACAAGCGCGTCAGCCAACTACGCCACCGAGGCGGGTCATTTCTCATAAACATTACCTTTCTAATCCCTAAAAACCATTTGTATAACTAGCATAACTCAAACCGGTATTAAGACGTAATGCTAAATAAAAAGTGAAATTAAATATATGCCTCAATGGGTATATCCGACAGGTAGAAAAGCTATTAGATATTTTTTCGCGTGTTCATACGTTAAGTTATATGATCCGTGCTATCACGTTTGATTGATATTATTAATACCTCTAAAATAACACTTAAAAACAATATAGTTAAATGATATCAATTTTGATCACAAAAATAGATGTTTGTATTTTATTAAAAATTAGGTTTAAGTAATTTACCTTTCCTTACTATCAAATAGGGTTACTCCTATGAAAGTGGGGTTATAACAACAACACCCCCCACCTCGGTGGCGTAGCTGGCTAACGCGCTTGTCGTGTTAAGCTCGACTAATGAGGATGGGGAGATCGAGGTTCGAATCTCGGTTGGGTGAACTGGGGGTGGGTTTTCCTAAATGGTTTTCCACTCTCCCTCCACGCAAATGCGACACTTCCTCTAATTCAACCTTCCCAATTCCTAATCCATTAGCGTAATTAGTACTTAAAAGCGTATAACCCGAACAGGTAGTAAGACTCGGTGCTAAATAATAATAATAATAATAATAATAATAATGGATTGTAACAATAATAGTCCATTAGAAACCTTGCTCAGTCGGTAGTGTGTTTGCATACTGAACAAGGGTTTCGGGCTTGATTCCTGACATAGGGCCAGTTTCATAGTCAAATTTAGTACGCCTCAAGTGCGGCGCTACACTAAATACAAGACGACACCTACCTAAACTAGAATGGAATGAACCGTTCTCTCATAGGAAACTGGCCCATTCCATTCGAGTTTAGGTAGGTGTCGTCATGAACTTAGTGTAGCGCCGCACTTGAGGCGTACTAAATTTGACTATGAAACTGGCCCATAGTCAAAGAAGTTATCATTGGTGATATGTAAGTTCACACCTCCACAGTGATTAATTAAGGGCTGGAGGTTGGATGCTGAGTCTTATTCTAGGCTTAAGCTTGTTTATAAGTCATGTGTTGATATAATCGGTCTGCTCAAATTCCATGTTAAATACTTCAAATACTTAAAAAAAGAAGTGATATGATGAAAAGGTATAATTTTAGAGGGAATGTACTTGCATTTGCGTTGAAGCATAGTACATCTCAGTTGGATTAGAAACTAGATTAGGTTGACGCGTTTTCCCGCGTGTCCGCTGATGCGCATTCTCATAATGTATGTCATTGCCATTATTTAGCGAAGCTATTTTTCGTGTATTGATATCTCAATCCAATGGCTTTGAAGGTGGGAGTCCGCGGGAGTTAAGTTAAGGGTGGGCAGTGTTTTTGAGGTTTTTAAATCAAAGTTTTGGAAAAAATAAATAAAAATATTGATACATTACAGACATAAAGAGTTTCATTTTCTTCACGTGGTGATATCAACAGTTGTTGAATATATGTAATGAGCATGGTGGTATTAAATGAAAAAAGTTTTAAACAAACATAAAAAGTTATCATTAAATTCTAGAACACCCTTGCGACTGATATTCAATAACTGTTGATATCACCATGCGAAGAAAATTGAACTGTTTGTTTCTGATGGAGTAATAATTATTTGGTGCAAAAAATTGTTTTTCTATTAAAGAGAATTGCAAAAATACTGGCTCTTTCTATCCTCCCTTCTATATTACCTTAATAAAATTTTATAAGATTGTTAATCTTAATTGATTAAGATAAGGAGGATCAAACACACTATAATTCATGAGAAGTTGTGTATCAGCATAATTCTCTATTTTATTAAACTTTGTCTTCAGATTAGTTTAGTACAAACATCGGATAGTGCGAATGGATATTAGAGACGAGTGGCATTCAAAATGAGCTCCTAAATATCAATTAACAGGTACTTACATTTATTTTTTTGCTAACGGTAGGATCAATAAATGATACGAAAATAAACGGTACGGCACAGTCGTAAATACCATCTCAAATAGTAAGTTTAGTTATGCTTAGAAAAACAAACATAATTTAAATCGTCATATTATTAAATACTATATAATTATAAATTTTGAATACTTTTTACAGTCTTTTTTTTTTTTAATACCAAATTTTATAAACCATTTAATAGTAAATAACCCTTAAATTTTGGGTAAGAGTCCAAATCAACTAACACCCCAAGATATTAACATTTAATTATCAAATTTTAACAAAACCCATAAAGTAATTTCAGATTTATGTCAAGGGACATATATTTATTTATTGGCACCGTATCTTACTACCTATTCGGGCTATAAGCATATTCACTAACAAAACCAATGGGTTAGGTATTAGTAAGGTTGAATTTAGAGTAAGGGTACCCACATTTGCATGGAGGGAGAGAGAAACACCATTTAGTAAAAAACCAGTCTTGGTACACCCGATCAGGATCAAGCCTTTATCTCCCAGTCTTTAGCAGTCTAAAATATATTGCGAGAGTGACGCCTTAGACTATGTGGCCACCAAATAGTGTGACAGGAATTCAGAGAGAATTGTAAAAATCCATGGGTGTGTTTTTTGTGTGTGTGTATTCGGAGGCACATAAAAGGTACAGATTCATTATCATACCATAATCTCTATGCGGAGGGGGGGGGGGGGCGAGAGGTTGTAACTATTACAATACTTGCTCTATATGAGAAGTGACGGTATAGATAAGAGTATGTATTGTTCATCCAAAACTAAACTTATTATTTCTCGTTGAGCACAAACAACAAAATTTGGTTTTCTTTTAATTAAATTAGAATTCTTAATTGAAGTTTTAGTAAAAATACGATATAACCTCAATGAATGCGGAAACTTCAAAGTGAAAAGCTATTAGCTCTAGTTTTGTGATTTAAAGTACATATTCATCCAGTTAAATAACACACTGACTATAATAAAATTAAAATTGTTTTAACTTTACAACAGTTTCGGTTGATTAATTCATGCTTGGATAGTAAACCTGTTTAATTATTGTATCAGCACACGACTTGTAAAACCAACTTAAATCAATAACTTACACAACATCCAGCCCCCGTCCGTTAATTCATCGCTGGGAAATGGGAAACCCACATTTCATCAATAATAAATTTTACGGTCATGCCGGGAATTGAACCTGGGACCTCTTAACTCAGGAGACAAGACTCGCTTTCGACTGAGCTAAGGTAATGGGCTTTTATTTTTTGAGGTATAATAATTAATTTTATTTTTTGTAACATAAATTAAAACCGGCTTTCCAATGTATCAAAACGTGGCATATTGAGCACGCTTTTTTTTTTATATTTCCAAAATAATAATACAAAAAATGTTTTATTGTGACTTTTAATATATACTCCATTTACCTATCCACCTACAACACAATATAATTCTTTCTCCTCACATGCCTCTTCAACAAACTATATTTAACTATGTCATTAGCTTTATTGCATATAATCTTTCTGGAATTATTATTATTATTATTATTATTATTATTGAGTCCTTGTGAGTGTATTAAAATATAATCCTAGTAAAGGTTGGAAATTCATAATTATTTATATAAATAAATATTTTTAATGAAAAAATATATATATAGTCAATAAACAAAGTAGGTATTGAATATATAACGATGCTTGGACACAAAATGGGTTATTAGAATTTTATATCAGCCCCTCATGTGGTCGCATGGTCTAAGAGGGATTCACAAGTTTTTTTCCTTCAAATTGTTAGTTTTCCATTATCTTTTTAATTTATTTTTGACATATTTTTCTCAATGTCGCCATTTGTATGGTTCCTGGATTAATGATAATAACAATATATTTAAATTAGCATTTGTTGTGATTTATGTACCACACTCGAATATTATTCTTTTTTTAAATACACGTGAATTAAACCTAGGACCTTTGGTTTGGCAGCGCCCAATTCTACACCACAGAGATATGCATGTTTTAATCTTGCTAAAGGTCTTACATCACTAATTATTTTAATAAAAAGACGGTCGTGATAAATTTGTCAGCTACTTAGTATCTATTAAAATAGAGCCGTCGTGGCTGTGTTTCTGATAGTTATTAATTAACGGACGATATCACACGTATATTATAGACTGACCTTAAATTATCAGCGATATAGTATCCCGGGCAAATAACAAACCTGGATATCTCATTGATAGAGCATTGGTACACCTAGCCAAAGGTCCTAGGTCATATTCTTGTTTGTACTTGTCATTTTTCAACATGAATGTAAAAAAAAATCGAGTTGGTTTTCAAATAATTCTAAGAATTAAGAAAAGGCTAAATATTAAAACAAACCAAAAATTATTTTAAAAATATCGTTCCAATCAATCAAATAACGTTGCGATAGACACATCTTCATGTTGACGTCTAAGTTATTAGAAGAAGTGCTTCATATGTCAACAGATGCGCCGGCACATATGTACTTTATAAATTAAATGCAAACATCTTACAAATGTATGCTTGTATATTGACTTATTTACGTTGGACAAATTTTTCATTTCCTGTTCATATTCGAATTTTTACCCATCATAAAAGCGGCAAGAATATTTACAATACTGTTACGAGAAAACATTTCAACGGTAAAAGGATGTACAAATAATACAAGGCAATTGATTTGAAATACTTAGGTCCATGATTCAATATGAGTAAACTAAACCTATACACACAGTAAAATGAATATTTGTTCAACGAGGTCCTCTTACGTTTCTACTTAATTAACCATTACTTAATTATACTAGTGTGGTTAGCTTTAAATACCCATAGCTTGGCATGTATATTAGTTCATGTAATTTGAAAACGTTTGAGGCCGGGATCACAGATGATGTTTCGAAACATTATGAAACGAAACATCTTAAAACCATGACACAAACAAAATGTCGGCTAATATTATTCAAACGAAGAATGATGAAACAAAATGGTAGCGTGTAGTGCTGGTGTATCGATACTGATGAAATGTCGACCAGTAGGAGATGCTGGGTTAACCCCGTCAACGAGAAAAAAAAACTACGGAAAAGTTATTTGTGAAAGTACAAACAGGAACTGAAGAAGTTCCATGACAAATTTTCCTGACTTCGCTCGAGAAAGTTTAGAAAGTAACAAAGCACAATAATAAACGTAGCCTAGAAAGAAAAAAATGATCATAAACTTTGTATTATCGTGTGTCATCGCTTTTGTTCCACCTTGTATCATCGTGTGTCATCGCTTTTGTTCCACCTTGTATCATTGTGTGTCATCACTTTTGTTCTACCTTGTATAATCGCGTGTCATCGCTTTTGTACCACCTTGTATCATCGTGTGTCATCACTTTTGTTCCGCCTTGTATAATCGTGTTTCATCACTTTTGTTCCACCTTGTATCATCGTGTGTCATTGCTTTTGTTTCACCTTGTATCATCGTGTGTCATCGCTTTTGTTCCACCTTGTATCATCGTGTGTCATCGCTTTTGTTCCACCTTGTATCATCGCGTGTCATTGCTTTTGTTTCACCTTGTATCATCGCGTGTCATCGCTTTGTACCACCTTGTATCATCGTGTGTCATCACTTTTGTTCCACCTTGTATCATCGTGTGTCATCACTTTTGTTCCACCTTGTATCATCGTATGTCATCGCTTTTGTTCCACCTTGTATCATTGTGTGTCATCGCTTTTGTTTGGCCTGGTTTCATCGTATGTCATCACTTTTGTTCCACCTCGTGTCATCGTGTCTCGTCGCTTTTGTTCCACCTTGTATCATTGTGTGTCATCGCTTTTGTTTGGCCTGGTTTCATCGTGTGTCATCACTTTTGTTCCGCCTCGTGTCATCGTGTCTCGTCGCTTTTGTTCCACCTGGTATCATTGTGTGTCATCGCTTTTGTTTGGCCTGGTTTCATCGTGTGTCATCACTTTTGTTCCGCCTCGTGTCATCATGTCTCGTCGCTTTTGTCCCACCTCATATCATCGCGTGTCATCGCTTTGTATCACCTTGTATCATCGTGTATCATCGCATTTGTTACACCTTGTGTAGTCGCTTTTGTTACGCCTGGGGTCGTCATGTATCATCGCTTTCGTTCAGGCTTGTGTTGTTGTGTTTCATACTTGATGAAACACAATCCACACAAATATGTTTCGTTAAATCATGTTTTGGAAGGTTTTGTGTCATCCTGTGTTCATGTTTAACTAGTTAGGAGTCGACCTCGATGGTCTTGAAGTAAATTTATCGCCTCGGGACATTATGTTCGTGGGTTTAAACCCAGGTGGGGTGGACGATTTTTTTCTAGTGGCAAAAATCAGTAGTACAACTTCCTTCGGCGAGGAAGTAAAGCCCTTAATACATTTAGTGCCCACTTACGTTACTCTTTTAGAGTATTGCTGAGTGTTCATTTACAAAATAAGTGGCCAATAATAGTATTTAAAATGTCCTCTTAAACCCACTTATATTTTTATAATATTGAGTTGATACACATCGGTGGTCAATCAGACTAAGGTGTTAGTCACGTTTGGTCTAGTTTGTCAGTGATGGGGAGGTATGGATGGTGTTCAAGTTGCAGATGGGTGTAGTTAATTTTTCTCCCTAAATTATTTACTTAACATTTATCTCCTTTCACCAAAATGCAGGTACACCCCATTTACTCTGAAAGGATTATACCCTGACGGATTATATTACGACCCTATCTTATAAGCTATACCATAGTGGAATAATTTAAGGTATGCTTGCTACCTTACCGGGTAAGCACAGGGTAGGCCCATATTTACTCTAAGATTCCACCTTTATAATCCACACCTCATTTATGTAAATATTCAGATAATCCAAAGGGTTAGTAAAACGCTACGCACATAAAAAACCCAACAAATTATAAGATACCATTGTATATACTTTATAATATGTAATACTACAGTTAAGAATAAGATTTTTAAAAAGAGACTGATAGTATAATACCCTTAAGTTGAATTATCTCCGGATAAAAGTAATAGTATAAAGTTAAATATTATGCGAAAAATTCTCAAAATAGCCATTTTGGACGATCCACATCGTTAGGGCCAACTTAAAACTTAAAAAAAAACTAAAGTCATCAGTAAACTACCCTTTTTAAATCTAGTAATAAAATCACGATCTTTCCCTGAGGTACATATTTGCTATATTGTATCTAAATAAATCTATCAAACATCTTCAACCCCAATTATGGAACATATTAAAAATAGAAAAATAGTAAAATTCACTTCTTTTTTTTTTTTAGTTCACGAATGTGTCTACATTAAAACAACTTAGGATCTATCATAATTTTGAGGCAAGCGTACGTTATTACTGACTGGGATAGATATGGCATCTAGTTCTGTCGCCTGTATGTAGATTATTCGCCGCACAGAGCGTTGCTCAGTTTACACCTATGTAGGTTATCTACGCATACCCGCATGATAGTGAATATGGAGGTGTGGATCAGTGGCAGTCTTAAACCAAACGTACGCCTAGATTACCGACCCCAGCTGTCCCTTGGTATAATTCCCCTTAAGAGTACAAAACCCAATGTACCAGTCGGGAATCGAACCCGGGATCCCTAGTCTCGTAGACAGGTGCACTTACCACTACACCACGGGGCCGGATAGTTAAATTCTGATAAAAAAAATAAAGGGACCGTTGATGCATGGCAGTGTCTGACGTCAGCAAGTGACCTTTAAACAGAGAGGGAAAATTAGCCGTGGAAATGCGGTCATGCTGAGAAATAAATATTCAAGCTTATTGTAACGTGGAAAGTAACTAATTTACTGAGCTAACTGATAACTCCAGGCAAACACAAGCACTTTAATCCGAGGTTAATTATTTAACTCTTACGTGGCCAGCCAGTCTCCCGTTATTCACTGGCTCTTCTTCGGAGTGACAAAGTATACCTTCATTGTTTGAGGTGAGATTTAAAATAATTATAATTATAATCTTCTAACGTTGGCTGAAAAATAAAATAAATATTATTTGCACATTTCTTATATATGCAGTAGATATTTATTAAAGGTCAAAAAAACATATTTCCTTAAAAGTAACGCTTAAATATTACCTTCGTCTTTACTATTTTAATTCATTTTTATTACATTATTATATGTATTGTTTTGTTGATTTATCACAACTATTTGGCTGTTAGTTTCGTTAAATAGAATCAAATCAGTTTAATTTAGTTACAATAGGATTACCCTTAAAGATAGAAACACTATTTTATTATTTATTTAGCACCGCGTCTTACCACCTTTTCGGGTTATACGCTTAAGTACTAATTACGCTAATGAGTTAGGATTTGGGAAGGTTGAATTTAGAGTAAGTTAAGCCGCATTTGCATGGAGGGAGGGTGGAAAACCATACAGGAACACACACACCCCCACCCCCCACCCCCATCAATTTACCCGACCGAGATTCGAACCTTGATCTCCCCGTCCTCAGCAGTCGAGCTCAAATCGCGTTAGCTAACTACGCCACCGAGGCGGGTAGCAACACTATTAATTTCACCGACATAGTGGAACCAAGGAAATGTAATACGTTATCTTTCATACAGTACATTTACACATTTATAGTTTGGATATACTTTTTTTTTCTCACATGAGTGAAAGTAAACAGATATCATGGAATTGGAATAATCATTTTATAATTAACTTGAAAAATAAATTGTATTTTATTTTAGAAGAATGTGAACTTTATAAAGTACATACATTGGAAAACAAACTTGAACCAGTTAATTACATTTGGGGTCTTTCCTGGCACTGTAATTTATATAATTATTACTAATGATTTGACGTCTTATGTTTTGGCTGTTTGTAATTCACCGTGTCACCTGCATCACTGGTTGAATAGTCTAGGGCATAGCTCTTCGAAATAGACTGGACTGTCCATGACGGGAAGATTTGGGTTCGAATTCCAGCCAGGTGTACAAAGGGTAACTTTCTCCAAAATGTATTTATCAATCGCCCTCCTCCCTCTAAATCCAACCTTCCTCATCCTTACCACATTAGTGTAATTAGTTGTTATGCCGTCCACTTCGGTGGCCACGTGATCTAACGCGCTACTCTCGCGGTGGACTAGACTGCCGATGACGGGGAGATCGAGGATCCGATCCCGGTCGGGTGTATTGAGGGTGATTTAAAAAAAAGTTTTCACTCTCTCTCTCTCCACGCAAATACGGGTACACTATACATAAATATAACCTTCCTAATCCCTAAAACCATGAGCTTAATTAGTACATAAGCGTATAACATGAATGGGAAGTGAGACGTGTCGCTAAAAAATAGTAGTCACTATTTACACAGTATAATTATAACTTTAGTTCATTGTGTAGTTGTTTTTTAGCAACATGTTTTACTAACGGTTCGGGCTACACGTATTTGTACTAATTACGCTCATTTGTTTGGAATGAGTAAGGTTGAATGTAAAGGAAATGTACCTGCACTAGCTTGGAGGCATGCAAAAGAACTTGAGGGGGGAAAACCAATCTCATTACATTGATTTTTTTTTTAGATTAATTAAACAACACGGTTCGTGCCACCTGAATATACAGTTGAAACGGGAGACGTAATACAACTAAATAAATTAGATTAAACAAATCCTTTGAGAAAATTATATTTTAGTTTTAAATTTTGGGCTTAATTAATCACAACTTGTGAATGTGAGGAATGCCGGGCCTCCACTATGGTTCGGATCCCACGTTAAAACTGTAGGTCCTCCATTTTATCTCACAGTCACCCTACCATTACACATTAGCGTAAGTGCGTACAACCCGAACGGTTAGTAAGATGCGATTCTAATAATAATAATAATAATAAACTTTGGATTAGGAATAGAGTAGAACAGGGCTATCGCAAACGACTAAATATGACATGAAACCGACGTATAGTTTTATTTTATATATTTCTCACACAATACAAAATAAGGCTAGTCTCATAAATCGTTAAAATATATTTCAAAATAAAATTAATCCATAAGTTATTTGTCATGTGTATGGTATTTATATTAGACATACGGTGTATTAAAAACCATCATAGGACTATTTATGGCGATATAAATTGTATTGGAAAGTAAATTATAGTGAGTAAAGCTACTGCACATTACAGATAACTGGAATACTTTAAAAACTTATTTTCATTACTCTCTTCACTATAGCAACCCGGTAAATCACAGGACAGCTATTGAATGGTGATTTGAAACAAGAGTGGCTTAAGGTGGGAGGGTAGGGAGCGTGAGATAAGGGCAGTATTATTTTCAAAATATTTGTTTTGCCAAAATAAAATAAAAATATTGCTCCAGTATAAACAGAGAGGTTAGTTTTCTTCACATGGAGATATCAACCGTTGTTTACTATCTGTTATGAACATAGCGGAATTAGATGTTAAACGTTTTAAATGAAAGAGAAAAAGTTATCATGAAATTCTATTAGACACTTAACAGATATTCAATATGTTTTGTTGTCACCATGTGAATAAAATTAAACTCTTATGTTTCTACTGAAGAAATATTGGTTTAAATTTGGCCTTAAAAATATTTTGTTATGAAAACTACAAAATCACTGCCCTTAACCCACACTTTCCACACTGCCACGTTCATTAAAGCCGTAACAAAGGGAAAGAAAAGATGATAAAAAATCCGTGATATTACGTCAAAATAGATGATAATTTGTTTTATCAAACATACTAATCGCAATTTAGAAAACATTCTAAGGTAGAATTTAGCAAAGAGCGTTAAAGTAAATTAGATAATATGATTAATTCATGTGTATTTTAGATTGGAAATAATTTAACCACACAATTATTAATTATTATGTATATTAATATTTAAGGACCTATATTTAATTTAAAAAATAGTGTTTTAATCAAGAGCTTATTAAATATCGGTTCTTAAATTTTGATTTTAGTAATAGTCTAATAGTTTTATTGTTTTAAATAAAAAAATATCTTAATTAATTACTCTGGTAGACTTAGTTATTACTTATCGAAAAAACATTTTACTGTTAATAAATCTCAACTATAAGTAATTATACTATGCCAACGATTAGGACTTCAGTGTATATACAAAGTATGTAGGGACTATTTTCTTATATATATTTAGTACCACGCCTAACAACCCGTTTGGGCTATACGCATCTGTATTAATTACGCTATAGATGTAGTGATGAAAAAGTTTGATTAAGTATGAATGAACCTGCATTTGCGTGGAGGCAGAGTGTAAAACCATTTAGGCCTAAGTACAACTCGACCAGGATTCAAACCTTGGTTAGAAATTAAGCGAGAGAAAAAAAAATCAGGAATAAAATATTTGTTTACAATCACGATCAATATTATAATAAAAAAAATAATTAACATAATTAGAGGAATTTTAGCCATTGAACTTTTAATTAAAACAATCTTAATATTACTTTTTCAATCATATAAATTTATCCTTTAAGAATCTGGTGGTGTCCTTTGATAATAGTTAGCGCCTCGCTCAATGTGCCTTGAGTTGAAAAAGTTTTAAAAATCACTGCCTTGGAGACTGCGAGACCACCTAATTATTTCTACATCGACCTCAGGCTCTTGATTTCATACATCCTCTCGTTTCCAATAAGGCCTTATATCCGTTTGATATCCGAGACAACAAATTGTCAGGTATCTCGGGGAACCAATAAGGGAAGGACATCCGTTTCAACTTCAGCAGGGTGCTACGAAGAAATAAGGGAAGGAGAGAGCGTCTTTCCTTTGGATAAAGTACAGGGGTTAAGAGAGTATTGTAGGGGGGGGGGAGAGGATGTTGGATTCTCCTTCGGACTTTTACTTTGAGAAATGGGTTTAATTAATGTTGTCCTGTGAGTAACGAGACCTTCGTCGACACTGTTAAATGTGTTTGGGACTGTACGTGGTACGCACTGCGACACAGAATGCGTTTATCTCTCTCTATCTCTCTATCTCTCCTCTCTCTCAACATATTTAAACCACCACGACATCTCTAGAATAATATTGTTTAGTAGTAATGTTGCTATTTACTTAGTAAAAACCGTGTTCAGTGGTCTTTTGGGGAAATTGCTCAACCCAGGACCCGATGTTCGTGGGATCCTCGATCAAGATCAACGGATATTTCTTGAGCGATAAAAATCCTTATCACAACTTCCTTCGGAGCAAAAGTAAATGCTGTCGGTCCAATGTCTATTGTGGCACGTAAAGAAACACTGGAAGGTTAAATTATATTTCCTGTAAAAATTGGTAGGCTCTTTCGCTATGGATCGTAGAAATTCCCTTGTGTTGATATGATCAGTCAGTTCAGAATTTGCACCTTAAATACAGCAAATAAATATATAAAATACACCTTCAGAAATCTTAGTAAGCAAATTATATATAATCAATTACAATTGCCTGTTGTATAGCATAAACTTTATAAATAAAATATTCCCTTATTTACGTGAGCTGTGACTAAACTTCAAGCACATCCAGCCTGTTTCTTGAGTTACAGGGAGGTTGGGATTCAAATTCTGGTCTGGTGTAGTGAGGATGTTTTTTTTAATAAATGGTTTTCCATTTTCACTACACGCGGATTCGATTGCACTTCTTGTAATTTATACTCTCACCCCAGCCCCATTTGCGTAGTTAAATGAGGATAGGTGAACTGGCGGTTTAGGGGTCCGGGGTTAAATCCTCGGTCCCGGCACAGATTTATCTGATTACCAAACCCTTCCTTCACCTCTGACAATACATCTTGTGAATGTGAGGAATGCCAGGCCTCCACCGTGGTTCGGATNCATCTTGTGAATGTGAGGAATTCCAGGCCTCTACCGTGGTTCGGATTCCACGTTAGTTAAACTGTAGGTCCTCCATTTCATCTCACAGTCACCCTACCATTACACATTAGCGTAAGTGCGTACAACCCGAACGGGTAGTAAGACACGGTGATAATAATAATAATAATATAAATAATAAATGAGGATAGCCTGGATGTGTAGAACTAACAACTTTTAACGCTAGAATTATTTCTTTGTTGGGCTAACACGCTCAGTTATGTTGCACAAACTGGTGATTAGTGCACAATTTCGTGTCGTTAAACGAAAGTTTGTAGTTTGCGAAAAGCAAAAAATATGGTTTGAGTTAAATCTGTCCGTGTTTGATTTTCTAGTCGAGGTTGGCGCAAATACCGAGCGTGTAAACGGGTTTTGTTGGCTTACACAAACCAGGCGCATGCGCAGACGGTAGAGATATCACAGAAGGCGAGACGGGACGTATGTAGATAAGGTTCTTCGCCCAAATATCATTTGGATCACCCCTCAATTTACTAAACAAAGTTAGTATGTGAAAATTCTTCTCTTTTTTTTTTTTTAAAGATTTGGATCATCTTCGACTTTTCTTGGATTGCGTGTCTTGGCTTCTTCTTTATACAACACAAACTGATAACTGATAAGTAACTCTTCTTCAGCTATTTGCCTTGGGCGAACTTGGAATCTAGTAAAAGTTCGCCACTCCTGAGAATCGACCTTCTAAGAGAAGGAACTGGAAACTACTGAAGAAAGTAAAAGTTTGCGCAAATCGAACTGAACGTATACATGGATAGGCTTGTGTAAATCAATTTGCACAAACAGGTTTGCGCAAACTCGTTTGAGCAAAATGTTTGAGAGTCCAAACCCTGTTCAGGTTATACGCATACGTACTAATTACGCTAGTGAGTTATGGATGAGGAAGGTTGAATTTAGAGGAAGTGTACCCGTATTTTCAGGAGGAGAACGTAAAAAAACATTTTGGGGAAAAAACCCTCAGTATACCCGATTTGGGTTCGAACCCCGAGCTCCCTGTCATCGGCAGTCTAGTTTAACATGAGAATGACGCCTTAGACCATGCGGCTATCAATACAGGTGGAAACTATATAGAAGATAAAAAAAATCAGATCTTATCTGTATTCTAATCGCTACCTCCATAACAGTAGCAAATCAAATAATGATGGCACCTTAGCCCACTTGCTCATTTATATGAGCTCCGGCCAAGTGACAATCTTATGTGAGATCCAAGTTGGAACGACAATTGAGCAGAATTTTAATCTGCTGAATATAAAACAAAAGACAAAGATATTATACAGTCAAAATCTTCATAGAAAAGGTTTTTTTTTTAATATTGTTTTTTTTTTGCTGGCATAATTAACATGTTATAATGGTTATTTTGAAGGTATTGTTAGGTATTAAAGGTATATATTAAAAGTGATAGCTTCATAACACACAAATTTGTGTATAAATACGTAAAAATACATTTACTAGCTCTTATAGCTGTTAGCTAAGGTCCTCCCTATTAAAATTGTCCTGTCAACTACGAATATATTGGTGACCTGGTGGTCTAGGGGTAAGGTGTCGGACTTCTGTGCAGGGGTCCGGGTTTCAATCCTTGGTCCTAGCGTAGATCTATCTGATTGCCAAACCCTTCCTTCACCTCTGACAAGACGTGTATTAACCCCACAACTTGTGAATGTGTGGAATGCCAGTCCTCCACCGTGGTTCGGATTCCACGTTAAAACTGTAGGTCCTCCACTTCATCTCACAATCACCCTACCATTACACATTAGCGTTAAGTGCGTATAACTCTAACGGGTAGTAAGACGCGGTGATGATGATGATAATAATAAACTACGCATATATACTGTTTTGAGACCCACCCTATATTTGTAAATCACAGCACCTGACACACGTGAAAGTAGGTCTAGTAACTTTTATTCCTCTCAGATGAGGACATTCCTTTGAAAACTGTGGTATGTATCTCACTACCCGTCTATTGAGAGGGTCTACTGTTTTGCGAACCGGCCTATACTTGTAAATCTTAGCAAGTAAAGTGAGCGAGAGTATAATCAAAAGACAACGGATTAGGAAACTTTCTTCCTCCGAGACAGATATGAAGACATTACAGTCATTGGAAAAGCAATCAAGACTCGTGAAAGGATACCGGGTGAGGGGAAGGGAGGGTGGGCTTAGGGATATAAAAAAAAAGTAGTGAAGAATGAACACCAATATCTCAAGCCTCTATAACGTTGAATCTTTAAAAGAGGTAGAAACAATCTATCCCCTTATATTACATACACATGGACTAGAAAAGTGCTTTTTTTTTTAACACTCCCGTTGTATGATTCTGATCCATTTCACGCACACATAGTAAATCAATGTCTTGAGACTTTTTCTTGGAAAAGGTTAGAAGGATTTTTTTTAATAATTTTTTTTTCTGTCAGAAAGGAAAAGAAAGCATAGAAAAATTCAAGGATTAAAGTGATGAATGTATAATACGTCATATTTTAAGATAAAATGGAGCTAATCGAACCAGATAAGATTCGAAACTTATGGCTCTTCTAAAAAAAAGTCATCTTTCAATATTTAAGATGCTACATTAATGGAATGAAATTTTCATTAAACGGTTCATCATAAGACATGTTATTGATCGCGTGAAGTTCAATATTTTAAAGGTTTCACATATTTTATAACCAGTTTTAACAACATTACGATACTCTAATATCATGTACACAGCTCTTATTCAAAATATGTGTCCAGATATAAACGGCTATTGAACCATTTTTTATAGAAATATTAAGCTCAGTTTAGTTGTCATCTTCCTAAAAAAAATTTTTTTAAGACTATATTTCTTCATAATAGATAGTCAAGAACTGTTGGTATTACTATGCGAAGAAAATTAAACTCTAGGTTTTTACCCGAGCAAGGTTTGACATATTTTGGCATTAAAAATGGTTTTACAATAACTTAAAAACACTGAACTTTCCTCGCGTGCCCTATACTTCTTACTTCTACCAAAATACTAGTGTATCTGTATACACAAATAGTGGGCCAACACGATCCTAACAAGTTGTGTTACAATATAAACGCATTCACAACTTGTTGGAGATGTTGGCCAACATGTTTGATCCATCTACAGTTTCCCCATAGCTTTTTTGATGCTGACTGACAGCTAAAAGCTTTGAAAAGATACCAGACCAAATTATGTATCCCTAAGCCGAACCATATGATCTGCAAAAACATGTGTTTAGCAGCTGTCACTTTTCACGGTCAAAATTTAGGTATATACCTAAATGTTGACTGTCATAAGTCAGCTGTGAGCTGTCAGTCAGCACTAAAGAAACCATGGGGCTACTGTAGCTACAAAATAAATTAGGCTTGGACGGTAGAACGTTCCTGGTTTTAACTAGTTCCAACAAAATATATCTATAATTTGTAAACTATTCATCAAAAATATTTGGGTTATCTTAATCTTAATCTTCATCTTCAAAAGAGAAGGTCACACAGTTTTATGTGACCGAGTGTTCGTAGACGGAAGTAGGAAGAGGGAGGGAGATAGAGGAAGGTGTGTTTTAGTGTTGACGTTTCGTTTAGTCTCGTCGTAAATCGTCCTCTCTGTAGAAATGTCTTCGCCAGGTGACGCCCAAACTGCCACTTCTTATTGACACACTTACATAGCCAAGTGAGCTTGGAGGAGATCGTTGCCCGCAGATCGGACTAACTCACACAATCATCCACTCTGTATATTCCACCCACTTGGGTGGCCGCATGGTCTAAGGCGCTACTCTCACAGTAGACTAGAACACTGATATCGGTCAGTTGTACTGAGACTGATTTTTCTTAAATGGTTCCCCCACTCACCTTTCACGTAAATGCTGGTACACCTCCTCTAAATATAACCTTCCCAATCTCTAAAGCCTTGGCGTAATTAGTACATAAGAGTACAACCCGAATGGTTAATAGGACAAGGTGTTAAATATAAACTACGATATTTCGAAAAATGTGTATGAGTTGCAGTAGCTTCCCTTATTTAATTTCACCCCTTGTCTAACAAATTTAATTAAATAACAATCGCACAAACTTTCTCATTATTGTATTATAGCTTCGAATAAAATTTTCAAAAAATGTGTTTTTATTAAACTACCCTTAAATAACTTTTAATCATAGAAACAAAAAGGCCATGGTGTTAATCACAATAATTAATCACTCTTTATAAATACATTTAAAACCAAATTGTTTAGATATATTTTACAAATTCGAACTTTCAAAAATATTTTTGTTTGAAATACTCTAAAATTATTTATTTGTAAAAATAATATGTTACTATTAATCATCAAAAATAATTCACATATTCCTATTTTTAATTCAATCTTCAAGGTAAATTTTTAAAAACATTCAAATTTTTTATATTTGGTTGTGACTACACTACCCTTAAATTAATTTATTTTAGATAATTAATTATTATTGACATGTAAAATAGTCTCCCGATACCAATTTTGAATTAAATCATTTAAGCTATTTTTTTAAATGTTAATTTAAAATAAAACAAGTAATCAGTAAACTACCCTTAACCAAAATTTTCTCCTCGAAACAAGTACACACATTACTTGTCATTTTCATGTCGAACACTCCTAAAATAGGAATTTTAAGCAAAATCATTATAGACATTTTCAAAATAATTCAAAACTTTCAAAAATCACTCATCATTACACTATAATTTATCAAATATTTATCCAAAACCAAGTACACAAGATAATTTGTCATGTCAAACACTCCAAGTAGTATTGAATAAGTGATGAAGGAGTGCATAGTGACAGACACTCCAATAGGTCAATGTGAACGAAGTGTCTTACTTTGGTTTGGGCATGTTGAGAGAATGAGTGTGAATCAAGTGACAAAGAAAATATATGAAGGTAGAGTGTTTGTTGATCAAAAGGAAGGGATAGGCTATGTAAGAAGTGGATAAATGTTATAGACGAATGTGCCATGCATTATTAGGTGTATGGATTTAGTTGAAGCGAAAGGAGTATGTAAGGATATGGAAGTGTGGAGAAAGTTAGTGAGGATGTGGATTAAGAACAAAGTTTTTTTTAATCTATATGCACAGTTGCTTGCCTACCTCGCAAGGGAACGTCTTGATCAGATATGTGTACCTGTTTTAATGATAATTCCTTGGCGAGGGAATGTACAAGTGTCAAAGAAACAAAACATTACTCGGTTTAAAGTTCCGAGATTCGAGACCCAGCCATGTGGTTCAGTCTCGATAATTTGTTGTTAAGCACACTATAGTTGCTCTCTCTCTTTTGTATAAGTCTACTACCACTACAGACTTCTGTGCTGGCGGCCGGGGTTCAATCCTCGGTCCCGGCACAGATTTATCTGATTTCCAAACCCTTCCTTCACCTCTGACAAGATGTGTATTACTCACAACTTGTGAATGTGTGGAATGCCAGGCCTCCACCGTGGTTCGGATCTCACGTTAAACTGTAGGTCCTCCATTTCATCTCGCAATCACCCTACCATTACACATTAGCGTAAGTGCGTACAACTCGAACGAGTAGTAAGACGCGGTGATAAAAATAATAATTCTACTACCACTAAAACTAACACGCTATCCTAGTGCTCATCGAAGTGGCGTAGAATGTTATCAGGATCAAATCTTAATTTATATAATGCTCGTCTCACTGTGTCCATATGTGACCAAGCGCACATGCGCTCCTATCAACGTTTATTACAGATTAGTGCATTTCAAATATACCTGAACAAGTAATAATAAATAATTTAAACAAGCTCTCTTTGTTCGAGCAACATTTCATGACATGCAAATGTTATTTCTTTTTATCGACACTTTTCTTTTTTTTAGCGTCGCGTCTTACTACCGGTTCCCCTTATACGTCTACATAATAATTACACTAATGGGTTAGGGATTATGAAAGCTTAACTCAGAGGAAATGCACCTACATTTACGTGGAGGTGAAGTGGAAACCCATTTAGGAAAAACACCCTCAGTGCACCCAACTGAGATTGAACCTCGATCTCCCCATTTTTGGTAGTTTAGTCTACCAAGAGAGCGACTCCTTAAACTATTTGGCCACTGAATCGGGTGTCACTAGTATTATTATTACCCTATAATTATGTTGGAAGGAATCTTATAAATTATACACTAATGCGTTCATCATTGTTAGCACTTTACTGTATTATTAGTAGGTTTTCATAAATGATTTACTATTGATACTAGTTATAAAACGTAGTTGGCTAACGCGTTAGCCGTGTTGAGCTCGACTGCTGAGGACGGGGAGATCGAGGTTAGAATCTCGGTCGGGTGAACTGGGGGTGGTTTTTCCTAAATGGTTTTCCACTCTCCCTCCACGCAGATGTGGGTTCACTTCCTCTAATTCATCCTTCCCGATTCCTAATCCATTAGCGTAATTAGTACTTAAAGCGTAGAACCCGAACGGGTAGTAAGACGCGGTGCTAAATATTATTATTATTAATTATAAAAAGTGACAGTTGCAGACTATATTAACTTGCGTATTAATACATGAAAAAAGGTTTTAGTGATATTTGTGGCAGTCAAAAACGTGTATTCCTCTAAATCGGGATGAACTTCTACTGGGATTAATATTAATAGGTATGTATTGTGTTAACTAATATTTTTTTTAGCACCGCGTCTTACTACCCGCTCGGGATACACGCTAAATGATTTATGGATTAAGGGAGGAAGTCTACCTTCATTTTCGTGATGGTAGAGTGGGATTTTTTTTTAAATGACCTCAATATATCTTACCGAGATTTGAACCTCGATCTCCCCGCAATCCGCAGCCTAGTCTACTGTGAGAGAAGCCCCTCATACTATACGTGCACTGAAGCTGCTATTAATTAATTAATTAATCGTTCATTAAATATACTCACTAAACTGTTCAACACAAATAACGGTTTCCTATTCAAAAACAATTTTGAGACTTGATCAGTTTCTACACCGTATGTAGCGTGCCCCCTTGTCTCTATATGACGTCATAGCTCAGGTGTTAAAGCAAGACGATGTTGGAAGCACAGTCGCATTGTGGGGGGAAAAAGGGAAAAATATTATAGAAATAGAGAAAACAAACCATTCGGTGCAACAGAAAGAGAATACAGAAATTATCACTTCATATTTATTTTTTGGGTTGCGTTGTAAGGAAAACATAGTTTCTTGGGATGAAGGGAAAACGAAAATAACGAAAGAATAAGCTTGTGGCTGTGACGTCACAAGTTGGTACGTGCAAACTGGCGGCCATAAATTCAGACCGTTTGTCTCACTTTGTTGGAGTGTCAAAAACACGCACTCATAAAAAAAATACTTGACGCTTGATACTTGCAACAGTACGATCGTATCTAACAAATCAATTAACTAGTGTGTAATAATTTTGTTACACATGTGGACAGTCTAATTCATTTAAAAAGGGTTTTGGTTAATTTATTATATGTATGTAAATTATTTTAATGTTGGCTCTTAATTATTTTAGACATACACGAGGTAATTATATCCTAATCATATATTTACTTATTTTATGGAATTAGGAACTTGAAATTCCATTGCCGCGCTTAGAGAAAGTCACTCACTACCCATTCCTCTCTTGAGCTAGCTTCATCCAGTCCACCTCATTACACTCCATCTATATCTTGGGCTAGTTCTATCCATCGGTCCCGGCACAGATTTATCTTATTGCCAAACCCTTCCTTCACCTCTGACAAGACGTGTATTAATCACAACTTGTGAATGTAGTGCCAGGCCTCCACCGTGGTTTGGATCCCACGTTAAGCGGTAGTTGCTCCATTTCATCTCACAATCACCCTTCCATTACACATTAGCGTAAGTGCGTACAAACCGGACGGGTAGTAAGAGGTGGTACTAATAATAATAATAATTCTAACCAGTCCACCTCATTACATCCTATCTATTTCATTTTGATTCTAATGTTATCCTCCCATTTTTGTCTAGGTATTATTCCCACTGGTCTATTATCATTATACCTGCCAGTAAATACCTGTAAAGGCCGTATTACACGTAGCAGGTTGCAGCGCTGCTTTCTGACGTCGTTTTGCAGCGCTGCGAGCTGACAAATCTGGGTTACCTATTACACACAAGCTGTATTCTGACGAATGATCATCTTGCCACTCAGTGGAGGGAGAGTTATTTTCTTCGCTTCTTTCCTCCAGGAGGTTCGTAATGAATTCATTTTCTTAATTACTGATCCTCTTGTGATGTATTTGTCAACCTCTTGAAATTTTGCTACCAATTCCTCCAAAGCCTTCTCTTTACTCAAACGATCTAGGTATTCATCACCTTTAACTTTCCACAAACATGGCATTGTTCGGTACAATTCAATCAATTATGTCAAAAACTCTTTGATATAGCTTCTTATGTCTGTCATAATGTCCCGAACGACGAGAATAAACACATGAAAATATAAACACAGCGAACGTTGTCCACACGAACGAAACTGTTGCGAAATGGCGATCCTCTGGTCTGGTACTACCTTATCTCGACCAGGTGCACGCATGCGCAGTATAACATTTGACAAGTTGGAAGCGCAGAAAGCGATTACACGGCGCAGAAAGCAGTCGTCCGTTCAGAAAAAATCAAACTCGTTTGATATTTGCGCTGCCAGCTTTCTGATACGCGCACCGATCATTTAGGTATATTACATGATCATCTTGCAGCGCTGGAAAACGACGTAAGAAAGCAGCGCTGCAACCTGCTACGTGTAATACGGCCTTAAGGAGTTTAAATTTCTTCCATTGGTGCTGCAAGTCCTGCCCACCTGCGATATTTGATTGCCCTAACAATTTATGGTTATTTCTACAGGATATGTAGCTCATCATTATGTAATCTCCTCCAATCTATTATCCTCACCCCTTTTTTAACCAACTACAGATTCCTTATTACTTTGTTCTTGAACACGTTAAATTTCTTACCAACATGTAAGTAAAGAGACCAAATTTCACAAACATAAATCAATTAATAATCAAAGCTAACCAAATATCAAATCGATAGGCACTTGGTCAAACGTGTCACTCTCTCACAATAGTCTAGATTTCCATAGACGTTGAAGTAAAGATTTTGATCCAGGAGAGATTTTTTTTAGTTTCTCACTCTCTCTCTCTTAACGCAAATGCCCGTACGTTTCTTCCAAATTACCACCTCACTCCAATATCGTAAGTACGAGAATACCCTGAGCTTAGAGTAAAATGCGCTACTTCACTAAAAATAAAATGAATCATTAAAAATAACTATAATTTTCTTTGACGTGATTTTGAACTACACCGATGATAATATAGTGTTGGTGACCTCGTGGTCTAGGGGTAAGGTGTCAAACTTTTATGCTAGCAGCCGGGGTTCAATCCTCGGTCCCGGCACAGATTTATCTGATTACCAAACCCTTCCTTCACCTCTAACAAGACATCTTGTGAACGTAGGGGAATGCCATGCCTCCACCGTGGTTCGGATTCCACGTTAAACTGTAGGCCCTCCATTTCATCTCATAATCACCCTACACATTAGCGTAATTGCGTACAACCCGAACGGGTAGTAAGACGCGATGCTAATAATAATAATAATATAGTGTTATTTTTAATTTTCATTTAATTATTTTTGAAGACTAAGAAGTTTATTATATATAGATGATAAATATATTTTCTATTTCTACTATCTAATACTTACTTTATACGCACAAGATGGTAACCATAGAACTTATATAACTCTTTTGAATTTTAAAAAACATTAATATCTTGTGCAGGTAAATACTAAAAATAGTGTAGCAAGTTTTAAACCCCCCAAAGTCGTGGCTATAATTATAGAGCATCTCATCCGTTGGGTTTTGTTTTTTTTAATTACATTCGTTTTTTTTAACAAAGAACTAAAAAAAATTAAATTAAATTTATCATTACATTTACCTTTTTAACCTTTGTAAATAAACATGCTGAAAACTCCTCTTTTCCCCCTAATACCACATTTCAATTGAGTTTTTTATTTTGTTTTTATTTACAGCAAATTGAAATGAATTAATTAAATCACTTGCTTTGTATTATTTTTTGGGATGATAATAGTTTCAATGTGGTTATAAAAAATATTATGTATTTTTCGTTGGTGTATACAATTTAAAAATATATAGTTTTTTAAAAAATATTCAAATTATCATCGAAGAGAGGGGAAAAAAATGTATATATACTATTGGGGCTTTGTGGCAATTTGCAATTCAATAGGATGTTTGCGTGACAGACCTCCCCCCCCCCCCCTCCCCACACAAAAACTTCCTGTTGTATCTTTCCCACTCCCTCGATATAAATATTTAACTGTTTTACATAATTTGACGTTCTCTAGTGTTTCAAATCTACACAGACTCTCTGTACTTTATTTTAAAAAAAATGATGTTCTCCGTGAAAGATTTTAAACACTGAAAACAATGTTTGGCCAAGTGTTTGGATTTCGAAAAATCACTTATGCTTATAATTTGAACTGGTACGTAAAATATATCTACTGAGTAAACGTTTGTCCCAAACAACGTAGTAACGCGGTGCACGTTATTCCACGTTGATGTCATCTATATATTTTCCATACAAAAAAAAAAGTAGCATTTGTAGCTGTACTTTATAAAAGGAATTATTCATGTTTCGGTATAGCATGGTAGAGCGATTTGCCAACTTCTGGAAAAAGAAAATAAGAGTAAGCTATCTGCCCAAAATAAAAATAAAAACACTTCACAACTCTTTTTTTTTTAGTATAAGAGCGTTCGTTATATTTTGTTGATTAGCTGAATAGAGGTTAAAAATCCTAACCTGGAGAGCTAAAATACTCGATCCTCCATATTATGTGTTTAGAAACTAAATTAATTCTAGTGAAATGGGTAGTAACATCACAAGTCTGAATAAATATAAACTCGCTATATGACAAAACAAAGAGAGAGAGAGAGGATATAAGATCAGATAATGAGGTTGAGTTCAAAGCAAAGGGTATTTTCTTTCGCTCTCAAATGATGTCTTATTAATAAATATCAGCTCAATCAGGTCGGTCGTCACCAGGATCCGAGGTCTTGGCGGGAGTTGGTGTCTCGGTTGAGGGCTGGGGTGGTCACCGGGGAGGGTGGTTTCGACGGGAGTAGCGAGTCGGGGTCGCGAGGTAAGGTCCCCCCCGTCTCCGAGGGCCGACGTCTTGACGTGAGTCTGAGCTCAGCCAGGGGGTGCGACGACACCGGTGATGTCATACGCGAATATTTCGTGGTACTCGCTCGAGTTACCGGGTACTCTATATCTCGGCGGCCAACGTAGGGTGCGTCGTGACGTCGCCGGTCAAGGGTACGATAAATTAGGGGAACGACATCGACGGCGACATTTTTTCGGTCACTGAATATTTTTCCGACAGGGAGGGCCGAGGTCTTGACGGTAGTCTGAGGGTCAGTAAGTTATCTAAATAAACTCTGCTAAGTAAATTGTAATTTTATATCACATTTAAAGCATAGTTATTTAATTTGTGTTATTTAAAGTGTACTTTCTAATCTAACTTAATATATCAGAATACGATTTTCAAACTAATTTATATTTAGCACCGATACAACACCCATCCCCCGAATGTTGAGGTAATCCGAATATCAAAATTTTACTGTACACTTTTAAGATGTATGTAATATATAACTTATAAATCGTGATTCAATTATTTCAAAACCGCTTCATTAGCGTAGTTAGACAAAGCGCTAGTTTAATGTTGAGCTAGACTGCCGAGGACGCTGAAATCGAGGTTTAAATCTCGCTCGGGTGAACTGAGGGTGGTTTATCCGAAACAGTTTTCAACTCTCCCTACACGCAAATGTGGGTTCACTTCCTCTACATTCAACCTATCCATTTCCTAACCAATTAGCTTAATTAGTATTCAAGTGTATAACTCTAACGGGTAGTAAGACGTGGTGCTAAATAAAAAATAAATAAATAATTTCATATCACTAAAATTCACCCGTTATTAGGGGTAAAACTTGCTATTCTATCCCTTTTTGCGTACAATTGTTAAGGTAAAGTAATTAATGTATGATGCTGAAATTTAATATTAATTGACACTCATATGAGGTGCAGACAATGACATATTTATAATATTACTCATAAGAATTAATATATATAGCTTATTAATAGTATTGATATTTTATTAAATATAATTATAATATTGATATTATTATATATTACTATTAATACTTATATAAATATAATAATTCATTGTATACACCTCGTGAGAGTGAGTACCTAGCTATAATAAGTATCAGCCCCATACATAAATTACTTAATCTTAACGATGCTTTGTAAAAAGCATAACATATCAATTTTGACCTCCTTATAACTCGTGAACGGTTTTGATTTTATATTAGCGATTCACTAGTTAAAGCATATGATTATACACTTGTTAAAATTGTGCAATAAAATGTTGATGTTCGAATGACCTTAATTCATCACCGTGAAAAGATAAACTAATATTTAACCAACTATATTTATTTTTGCCATGCTGGTAATCGAACCCGACCTTTCAATTCAGTAGGTAGTCACGTTACTGACTGAACCAAGGTGTCTTACTATAATCTGATCAAATGTTTGTGATATAGTCATCCGTTTCTTCAATAAAATGAAAATGATAAAAATTTAAAAATATTATGTCAAAATAATTTGAATGGTTAACATTAAAATGTTATGTAACATAAATATTTGTATTTTTTTTAAATCTTGGATTTTTAAAGTTTTTTAGTTTGGTAACCTTGAGAAAGTCGAAGCTAACTTTGACTTTCTCGAGGTTACTAAAGACCTAACTACGACAAACCAGGAAAAAATTACAACGTACTTTTCTCTCAGAACTAACTAATAATTCATGTAGATTTTTCACTGACAAAGTTTTGAGTAAAATCTTGTTAAACATATTAATCAATTACTATAAAACCCACCTCGGTGGCGTAGTTGGCTAACGCCCTAGTCGTGTTGAGCTCAACCGCTGAGGACGGGGAGATCGAGGTTCGAATCTCGGTTGGGTGAACTAGGGGTGATTTTTCCTAAATGGTTTTCCACTCCCCCTCCACGCAAATGCGGGTTCACTTCCTCTATTTCATCCTTCCCAATTCCTAATCCATTAGCGTAATTAGTACTTAAAGAGTACAACCCGAACGGGTAGTAAGACGCGGTGCTAAATAATAAATATCAATGATAACTCATTAGGTAGACAAAGATTTCCACACGTCATTAACAGAATATCCCCTAAGATACGAGTATAAGTGAAGAATTGAGGACGTGTACCCTCATTTAATTGGAGGGAGAGTGGAGACCCATTTTGGAAAATAAAACAACCCTCAGTACATCTGACCTATATTCGAGCCTTGATATCCCCCATTATCAGCATTCTAGCTCCCTCAAGGTGCGTTTAGAGCGAATGCTCATTCTTCCCACACTTCACCTAAATTCTCTTGGTGTAAACGTATAGAGAGTGTTCTTTCAGTGCTAGGCTGTGTTCGCCCAAATCGTCTAGAATGTTCTAAGAATATTCGCTCGGTTAGTCTAAACGACGAAAGAGCGCGCGAACAATTGAACGGAGCATTATTTCTGGTTCAAACACGCTCGCTCTACTGAGCGGTTTTATCAAAGGATTCTTTCGTTGGGTGCAAGTACCTTCAAGTTTGACTACCTGCAAAGTAATAATTTCTGATGTAAAGAATATGGACTGGAATAATAATAATAATAATTATTATTATTATTATTAGCACCACGTCTTACTACCCGTTCTGTCTACGCTAGTGTGTAATGGTAGGGTGATTGTGAGATGAAATAGAGGACCTACAGCTTAACGTGGGATCCGAACCACGGTGGAGGCCTGACATTCCTCACATTCACGAGTTGTGATTAATATACGTCTTGTCAGAGGTGAAGGAAGGGGGTTTGGTAATCAGATAAATCCGTGCCGGGACCGAGGATTGGACCCCGGACCTCCAGCACAGAAGTCCGACACCTTACCCCTAGACCACCAGGTCACCGATTGTAATAATTATTTGTACCTACAACCAATGGAACATTTTACAGAGTGTGGATGTCTTTGGGAATCTACCGGTGGAGAATTTAAAACTATTCATTAAAAGATGCCTGGAATGCCATTGGAAATATCATGAAATATCGAGTTGATGAGGTAAAGCAGAAAATAGTATGACTTCTATAGCAGCGTATCTACGAGAACGGCCAAACTGCACGCTACAGAAAACTTGCAGCGGGGTATACAAATCGAAATGGTTTGCCTACATTACTATACAAATTTTTATTGGACAAGTATTATCCGGGAGGATTAATAACTGAGAATTAACTTGCTGGGTCTAAATCTGCCTTCACCAGAAGCATTCGCTCGCTTCTTTTTTCGCATTCGCTGTTCTACGACTAGCTCTTTTGGTGTAAACGAGCTGGTAGGAGCTTTATCGATGGTCATTTACACTAAACGAACGTGAAAGCATGATCTTGCTCTTGCTTCATACTCTTGTTTAGCTTATACCCACCTTAACATGAGAACGGTGCGTTAAGGTGCGTATACATTAGGCGAAACAAGCCTGTAATGTAATGTTCGTCAGTTCGGACTTGGAATGAGCACGCCGCAAGCATCCTCTGAACCATTGGTGAAACAAGCACGCCTGCTAATTATGGCCAATCTGTATATAAAAAAAAAGCCTTGGTGATGGTGGCGTAAAATTGTATTTTAAAAAAACGGGCCTGTCTGGAACTTTTGCGAGATTTAAAATTACAACACATTTGTGAACAGTAGAAAAACTTTACAAGGATGTTTCCCACATACTTTGAGAACTTTCTGAATAGAATAGGACAGAAAAAAACTAATTATTTTTCGTTTGCTAACATATTTTGCTTGTCCTACTAATGTGGTGATATCCTTCCAGGAATATTCCTTCAGATTATTTGTATAGTAGTTTTTATCCTTGCCTCCTTGGGGTCCCATAAAACACTATGATTGTTATAAGATTCTATCAATTGAAACACAGATTCCTCAGACCATTTATCCATGCTTGCGAGCACGCAACAAACACGTCTCAACTAGACTGACGAATCCCTTTGTGTCCATTGGAAAACCCGACAGCCGGTGGATCACTGCGAATGGCTCGTAGCGTGCTAGTAGTCTGCTCGCGGGCCTGTCCCAATTAGACGAATCTGTTACATTAACAGGCTCAGCTCACCTAATGTATTCGGGGCTTAAAGACCACGTGGCTACCGAAGCAGTTTTACAATTAATTGTTAAAGCGTATTTTCTTTTCCTACATAAAATAATTTGTTAGGTCATTTTGACAGTGTAACATTTGACTGTGAGGCAATGGAAGGTGCACATATAGCCTTCTTGTACCTCACCCATATCTTCCAGAGCTATGACCAAGCATAGTAATACTCATTGCATATGCATCGACAAACTTTCGTACACATGCATAACAAGGGCAAGGGGTAGACTTCCAGGGGATTCGTGGGTAGAGGGTGGAAGGGATGTCCTCCCTAATATTTCACTGCGGTATTCAGCATGTGTGTACGGTTGTCTACTCTCAGTAAAAAAACACCGAGGAAGTAGTCGTGTTACACCATGTCGGCCTCAAATTGTTATAGATGTCTCTTTCATCAACATGACATGCATCTGTTATTTAAGGACGCGGGAAACTTTGAAATTTTGAAGGTTAAACTTCCTACGCTTTGACTTCGGTACCCATCTTCACATCTTGGAAAATATTTGAAGGGGAAAAAAAGAGAAAACGTCTATATAATATTATAAACAGATTTGAAATGTCTCCCTAAATGTAACAGGTGTCAACATATAATAATTATATTCTGAAAATTGAAAAATTACACCTGGACACGGGAATCGAACCCGGGACCTTTGGCTTAGTACGCAAATGCTCTAAACCACTGAGCTATCCAGGAATCGTCCCGAGCCCAGGGCCAGTCTTCACTTATATTTTGAGGCAGAGTCCATGATGGACGTGCGGAAATCGTCAGCTACAAATGAGTGATTTTATTAAGATCACGAGCTTTCAGATGACGCAGCCACCTTCGACTCGGTAGTTGGCTTAATGCTGTCACTTGTAGAATTATTATAATTGTACGGGATTGCATATTTAATATGAGTAGAGAATGACCCTGGGTGCGGTACGATTCCTGGATAGCTCAGTGGTTAGAGAATTGGCTTAATAAGTCAAAGGTCCCTGTCTCGATTCCCGTGTCCAAGTGTCGTTTTTCAACTTTCAGAACAAGATATCTAGATGGATTAATCCTCTCTTTAAAAAAAGCTTAAATAATAGCTTTGGCTATTTGATTCATATAATGATTATTTTTAGCCTGGCTTATCTTTGTAGACAATATGTTGGCCAACACAACCCCAACCAGTTGTGTTATAATATAGAACGAATTCACAACTTGTTGACGATGTTGGCCAACATGTTGGGTCCAATTTGTTGAATAATAAACAAAGATTTAGTAACTAAATAACCACTTCGGTGGCTGCGTGTTCTAACGGCATAGGCTTGCAATAGACAAGACCATCGATAACGGGGATATTGAGTTTCAAATATCAGTCAGATGTACTGAGGATTTTTATTCCGAAATGGTTTTCCACTTTCCCTCCACGAAAATGCTGGTACACCTCTCTATAAATATACCCTTCCTAATCCCTAAAACTACTAGCATAATTCATACATAAGCGTATAACTCGAACGTGTAGAAATATGTGGTGCTAAAAAAAACTAAATAGTATTTTAACATCGAATTCATATATGTCAGTAAAACATAATATAATTACCTTTAGTTTTTTCTCTAAGCCTTTCTCTTGATATAGATACGTTTAGTGGATATTTTTAAAATTTAAATGTGGTGTGATGTGTCAACCACAAAATTTTTTTCTTAAATTTCGAATTTGCTTCGACCTCGCATTTAATAAGTATCCCCTGCGTGTGTGTGTGTGTGTGTGTGTGTGTGTGTGTGTG
>CABFVX010000015.1:526944-550794 GCA_902151425.1 Timema shepardi
GTGTGTGTGTGTGTGTGTGTGTGTGTGTGTGTGTGTGTGTGTGTGTGTGTACGTGCGTGTGTGTGTACGTGCGTGTGTGTGTGTACGTGCGTGCGTGTGTAAACGAACAAGTCTCACTAAATACATCCGGGCTATTCACATATGTTTCACAATAATGAGTAAGGTTGAGTTGAAAGGCAGCCTAAAGTTATTGGCGTGGAGGTAATATGTAAAAAATATTTACGATAAAACCACCCCAGTGCAGAATGCTGGGATTTGAACCCTCTAAATCCTCGTCACCGATAAACCAGTCTATTGCGAGTATGAAGCTTTAGTTCCAGTTGGGGTTTTTTCTGAGGGTTCGAGAGAATATGAAAAGTATTCATCCCTATTCTGTTGCAAACTTGCTCTTAAAGCCAATAAACATTCATTTGCCCATTATATTATTTCGCGTGTGGTTTATCAATTGTTCAATGAGTGGCAGAAAATGTATACTTGTACAAACCTATCCATCCATGGTTGTCGTGACAACATTCCATTAGGTGCAACTGATTAAGGCGCAAGGTTTCTATTTTTCATGTGGTACATAGGGCCGGGAGGGATATGACATACAGGTTCGGGCGCCTTATGTGTAGACTATTAGACGCTCTGTTGGCACAGAACGTTACCCAGGGTACACCGTAGGAGATCGTTTACATGTTCATACACACAACGAGATGATGTGATTATAGTTATTATGAAGTTATGGAGCCAGGGTAAGTCTTAACTTAAGTTAGATTTATCAAACCCTGGTCACCATCAGGATCATACCGGTAAAGGTAAAAATACCTAAGGTAACAGCCGAGAATCGATCCCGGGACCCCTAGGCTTGTAGTCAGGTGCACTGACCCCTACACCGCGATATCGGTTAGGTATATGATAAGAGGCTAAGATGGAAAGGCAAGTATTGTTTGCAGTTTTTATACCAAAACATTTTTTTTTGGTCAAAAGAAATCAAATATTACTTTAGTAGAAACAAAGAGTTTAATTTTCTTCCCAGGATGACTTCAACGGTTGTTGAATATTTATCAACGGTGTTCTGGAATTTAAGGACAGCATTTTCTCTTCAACTAAATAGATGTTCATCTAATTGCGCAATGCTAATGGCATATATTCAACAGCTGTTGATATCACCAGGACAAGAAATATAAACGCTATGATTCTATTGTGACAATATTTTATTTATTTTGTCAAAAAAAAAAAAAAGGTTTTGCTATAAGATTGACAAAACACTGCCCTTAAATCGCTTTCCCTAGATTCCCAACTTGAATTAAAAATTGTTTTCCATCAACAAAATAGTTTACGTTTTTCCTTGACTTTATTGTTTATTTTGATTAATAAGTTTTGTTTATCGATGTGTTTAAACAAGATATCTAAACAAGACGAGGTAAATAAAGGGTTTTTATTTCATTTGTTTTTAAACTTTTGTTCGTTCACTCTATAGTTTATTTTAACGAGCTATTTGTTTAATAAAAATATACTGGTTCCGTTTGTAGACTTTTCTTGTGGATTAGTAAACATTCATCATTGAAAATTATCATCTTGATATATTTATTTAACAGGCAAGATCACCTCTTTTTTTTACATAACATTTCCAAAAATAAATGTTTATTTATCCACATATTTAAAAAAATTGTTTGATCATATATATATATATATATATATATATATACTATATTTATGGTGAATCCTAATGTATATATAGTGTGTGTATATATCTATATATATATATACACACACACTATATTTATGGTGAATCTTACATTCTTACCTTTGAAGGGTGTTGTGACTCCAACATATATGTTGAACCATAGTGGAAACAAGTAAGGTAAGCCTACAACATTATTATTTTGATATGGAAAAAATACAAATATATGCTTTTACGTCAACTTTGGTAACAATCGACTATTATATTGGTGTTATTTTACTGACTGAGTAGAGAGAGGGCCTGTTTAACATAACCGTTTATGCTTTAATATATATGTCTGTTCCATGATTACTGCCTAATACCTGGACCAATTTTAACGAAATTGGGTAGTGATATCTTACCTAAGTCAAATGGCATATGTAAGATTTTTAAATCTGGTAATCCATTTAAAGATGGTTGCCACTCAAAATTTGTTTCATATAATAGCTCATCCCAAATGATTTGACTTTAAGATTCTGATTTATAAATAGAGCCTCTCTGGTGTATTTATTTGAATTTTGATAAATATCATGAGTCTTACTTCTTTAAACAGTTGATAAACGGTCTATAACTCTGAAAATAAAGTATTAATATAATGTTAAATTGTTTTCTTGTATAATATAGTCACCAAAGAAGAATATATCAACTTCAAATCCAAGAATAAATAAGATATATTTAATTTAAAAGTTAAAAATAAAGTCTTAACTTTGCAGATTTGTGAAATTCCCTTAAAAACATGGAAAAAGCGAGCGCTACTGTTCTCATAAATAATAGTAAGCATTGATAACATCGATCAAAAGTGACATCTGACTCACATGACTTGACTTGAGAGTAGATCAAGTTAATTTTCAAAATATTTATTTCTCACCCTCTCTTCTTACTTTCAGTCCTTAACAACGAATTTAATTATTTTAAGAATGAAAAATATATGATTAAAAAGAACCCTCATTTCTATGGTAAGAGAATCCCTTTAGTTAAAACTACCATCAGTCCACCTGCCCGAGACACGAACCGTGACCTTCCTGCCACCTGAAAAAACGAAAATATCGAGAAGGGGAAGGAAAAAAAAGGAACCAAAGCGACATGTCGTCTCTAAGATGCGAGCTAAGAAACGGCTTCGTTTGTAAATACAACTGTTAAATAATTCACAAGGGAGATAGTTCCTGAACTCGCCACCGCGCGCGCCCAACGCGCCGCTTGATTGGCAGTTTGCACGTCGTTGCGGTTTCTGATTGGCCGACTGATTGACTCCTTGGGAGCGGTTTCGAGGTGCGCGGCAGTCTAAGAAGAGTGAAGATATCAAACATTCATGTAGCCATGAAGTTGGATTGTTCTCTCGGTTGTTGTTTTTTTCGGAAAGTTTCCCCGAGTTTAGGTTGGGTTCAGAGAAAAAACACAAGCGTCCTATTACGTTATAAGAGAGTGCATTTCAAGGGACACGAAGTTAAATATGTTTTGTAGGATTTTTTCTCCCGCCCATTTGGACTACACACATTTTACTTTTCCGTATAGATATGAGTTTCGACTTCCAGGGATGATTTTTCACATATTATTTTCCATGATGTCTCCACATCTCCCTCTCACACAAATGAGGGTAAATTTCTTTTAACCCGCCTCGGTGGCGTAGTTGGCTAACGCGCTAGTCGTGTTGAGCTCGACTGCTAAGGACGGGAAGATCGAGGTTCGAATCTCGGTCGGGTGAACTGAGGGTGGTTTTCCCTAAATGGTTTTCCACTCTCCCTCCACGCAAATGCGGGCTCACTTCCTCTAAGTCAACCTTCCCAATTCCTAATCCATTAAAGTAATTAGTACTTAAAGCGTATAACCCGAACGGGTAGTAAGATGGGGTGCTAAAATTATTTCTTTTAAGTTACTCTCTTCATGGTGACCTGGTGGTCTAGGGGTAAGGTGTCAGACTTCTATACTAAGGTCCTGGGTTCAATCCTCGGTTCCAGCAAAGATTTATCTAATTGCCAAACCCTTCCTTCACCTCTGACAAGACGTGTATCAATCACAACTTGTGAATGTGTGGAATGCCAGGCCTCCGCCGTGGTTCGGATTCCACGTTAAACTGTAGGTCCTCCATTTCATCTCACAATCACCCTACCATTACACATTAGCGTAAGTGCGTATAACCCAAACGGGTAGTAAGACGCGATGCTAATAATAATAATAATCTCTATATCCCTTATTATCATAGTAAGGGTTTTTATTTTAATTATTTTACATACCATTTGTTTATTGACGGATTAATTTAAAGGGCTTTGGATGGGGGAAAAAATACTCCCGCTGTTTTATGGAGAAAGAATGGGAAAGATCCCTTTCGTGAAACAATCTCTTGTAGGCCAACAATCATCCAAGATTCGAACCTTGACCTTCCCGTGACATTATCTTTACTGCTTCTTACTACCCGTTTGGGTTATACGCATATGTACTAGCTACGTTCATAAGTTAGGGATGGCGAAGGTTAAATTTAGAGTAAGTGTATCCACATTTTCATGTAGAGAGTGGAAAAGTTTAAGTAAAACCAACCTCAGTACGGCAGACTGGGATTTCAACCCCGATTCCACCGTCATCATCAATACAGTATATTGCAAGAGCAACGTCTTAGACAATGTTTACACTAGTTTGGGTAAACTAAGTCGTTAGTAAATCATGTGTTGTACATACATTTGACCTTGGTGAATAGTGACTTCCTCAGGACCCGATGTTCGTGGGTTCGAACCCAGCCGAGCTCGACAGATTTTAATCGAGCAATAAACTTGTCAGTAGCACAACTTCTTTCGGGTGGGAAGTAAAGCCGTCGGTCCCATGTCGATTGTGGCGTGTAAAAGATCCCTGGAAGGAATGTGAATATGCCTCTCTCGGTGAAATTGATTGTCTCTTTCATAGTTCATTCTCGTTCAGAGAAATTCTCGTGTGCTGATATAATTAGTCGGTTCAAAAAGTACACGTTAATTACCTCAAATAAATAAATGTTTACGTACATATAAAAACACTCATCAGACATTAAAAGTTTTTTAATTTGATTATGATTTTCTCTGTCGTAGGCTACCTAATAACAAATTAATATTTGAGATAATCTTGGAAGAATTTCGTCCGAACTGAATCAAAAAACTTGGTACGGAACAATTTAATTTGTCTAACAAGTATATTAATCAAGATTTATGTCTTCAGTATATAAAATTTAAGGTAATAAGACATCAACCATGGATTTAATTTCAACTAAAACCTTTCTCTAGACACGATGTTTATCATTCAACTTTCACAGTTCAGACATTTGTGATGAGACTAATTTATTCGCACACGTACACATTTCCTCATTAACTTCATCAAGCGTGGGGTTGTTTGCTTAAGATTCTAAGGCAGGCATTGTTTGACAGAACCTAAAGTTTCCGTCAGCTCACATTAAGCTTAAATGAACCCTACTGTAAAAGTAATTTGAAAATATGATATTTAAATAATAATAATAAATTATAGATCTTAATAATATCTCGAGGTATCCTCTGGGTGTTATGCCGGCACACGCAATCGGAGAGGGACTGGTATTGGTAAATGACCTTGCTTTGCCCTTCTGAACCAAAAGATATGTTACACCACAGACCACTCATCACCGAGTCGAACCCGGCCTCCCGGAGCCGCCCACTGTCAGATTTATCCCTGTTGTTCCGGTAAGCCAGGATCGATCAGGTGTTTTACACAGGAAATATTCCTATAAATGGTCCAGGGGACTTAAAAATACTATGGAAATAATGACACACAAATTAAATGAAGTCTAAAAAATATGTTCTTCCAATAATAATAATCATAATAATAATAATAATATTTAGCACCACGTCTTACTACCAGTTCGGGTTATACGCTTTAAGTATTAATTACGCTAATGGATTAGGAATTGGGAAGGTGAATTAGAGGAAGTGAACCCTCATTTCGTGGAGGGAGAGTGGAAAACCATTTAGGAAAAACCACCCCCCAGTTCACCCGACCGAGATTCGAACCTCGATCTCCCCGTAGTTAGCAGTCGAGCTCAACATGACTAGCGCGTTAGCCAACTACGCCATCGAGGCGGGTTTCTTCCAATAAATTTATATATATATATATATATAAAATGGTACGGAACTGCGCGCGGACTTTCTCGCTGTATTGTTTAAAGATGGAGATATTTACTCAAAATTCGTGATATAATATACACTAGCGAAACGGTAAAAAATAAAACTTGCACTATACATATGTAAAACATTTTTTGAATACTGTTTTAAATTTTATAATTTTATTTTTAAAGAATTAACATCTTCATTTTTATATTTGGACCAATAAAAAATATTAATATTGGGTCCCCAAGGATCATCACTTCGTATTAAAATTTTGACTTCTAGTTAAAATATTTGGCATTTTATTAGGTAATGCACATCTTATGGCTATCGCATTGCTATTAAATTTTTCTTTTATAAATTTAGACCAATAAAATAGGTAATTATTGACTTATTGAATATAAAATGAGAGAAATAGAATCGTTAGAGCTGATTTTGAGGAAATAGATTTTTTTCTCTTTCCCTTTCAGTAAACTACCTTTAATTTTAGGGTTAGATATCCAATTCCAAAAACCCCTCGGGGCAACCCTATGGAAACCCTAGATACCAAGTTTTAGCCCTATCGGTAAAATAGTTTAAGCTCTAGTCCGAGGTACTGATAGACGGCTGTGCTGACCACATGACACCCTCTATTCACATCTATCTTAGGGCGGGACAGGGACAGCTCGGTGTAGATTTTTTTCAAACACCGCGTTTTACTACCTTTTCAAATTATACGCATATGGACTAATTACGCTAGTAAGTTAAAAATAATGAAGGTTAAATTTAGAATAAGTGTAGCTGCATTTGCGTGGAATTTTTTTTTTTGGGGGGGGAACCCTTCCTACCCCGCTCCCCCCCTCAGTACATCCGACCGGGATTTGAAACTTGATCTCCCCGTCGTCGGCAGTCTAGTGTATTGTGAGAGTAGCGTGTTGGACTATGTGGGTGAAATGTAGCTTATTGATTAATGAAATCCTCGGTGAGGTACTACATAGTACCTTTTTGCAATCTATGTCATTTTTCTTGATTACAGTTCTAAATAGAGACGAATATGCGGTTTCTTCTTGAATAATTATTTCCCACAATTTAATTAAGGCTCACCCAAATCATGTTCTAGATGAACCTCGGATTTCTTTAATAAGAGAACGCCCGCCACCTCTGTGTATATAATGTTAACGTATGCGGTTTCAACTCTAATAAAAGTTATTAAATCGTTGAAAGGTTAAAACATTCAAGACTTTCCAGAAAATCCAATGATATCAGAAGCCGAGCCATTCGTATTACTTTAGTTTGTTGCCGCTGGTTGGGAGAGGTTATTAAAGTTGCTAAGCAATAATTAGGTTTATAACCAAACAAAAAACTCTTCAAACAAGCTAATAATAAAATTAAGTTATGAGGGAAGTTTTTTTATTTATGAACTCTTGGAAAATATACCTCTGTCTTATAGAATCAAATAAAAGTTGCGTTATCCAAGTCTGACATTACTTATGAGCATTATTTCCCTTAAACTTCTATTCACTAAGATACGGTTATTGATATAATAAGTTGATTAATTGACTATGTTCATTGATGCACACTAAAACATAGTAATCCAATTTTATCACTATAATTGACAAAGAGATTAAAAGAGCTCTCTCATCGTTGCTTGGCACAAATTATCTGACCCCTGAGCTACTAATGTTTTAAATAGGGTAGTCTTCCATCTAGCAATCAAAGTTCTAGCCTGACTATCTCACTTATTAGATAGAGTTATATTGATAATCCAAAAGTATAATTTTCAATTCTAATATTCAACTATCCAAAGAGAAATAATATTAAATAATAGCTTTTAAACAATGAATGTTTGATAGCATATACTGGGTTCAATCCTCGGTCCCGGCACAGATTTATCTGATTACCAAACCCTTCCTTCACCTCTGACAAGACATCTTGTGAATGTGGGCAATGCCAGGCCTCCACCGTGGTTCGGATTCCACGTTAAACTGTAAGTCCTTCATTTTCATCTCACAATCACCCTACCATTACACATTAGCGTAAGTGCGTATAACCCGAACGGGTAGTAAGACGCGGTGCTAATAATGATAGCATATAACTATGTTGGTGGAAATATTTTAAAATGTATGAATTTATTTAAAGGGCACTGAAAATTATGATTGCAGGCCAAACAAATTTGGAGATTTTATATTTTGTTTAAATATGTTCTTTATTTTGTTTAAATATTTTTTATGTTTAAACTAGTTTTCTATTTTTAGAAAAAATATCAATGAAATTTTATGTTCATATATGTTGATCTTTCTTTCTACAAACATGTCCATTTGAGTTTTTTTATACATCTATAGTTTTTTCTGACCTAAAATATTGAACAGAGACGCTTCCATATTCTCATATGAGGTGTTTCGTTTACATATTACTTTATAACAGTTTGTTGTTTGAATTTAAGTTTTATTTGATTGCCGCTATAATAAAAGCATGAGGCATACTTAAAATATTAATAATACTTCATCTAAGAACGTTAACAACATGATGACCATATTTTTAAACTTGAATAAAATGTTTTTAAATATATGTAAATAGTGTGCACATTTTTCACCGGGCTTAAACAATCAAACTAGATCTAAATAAATTTCATTAAAATATAACCTTAACATAGTATCCTTTTGGTAATAATTTAATATTCTTCTTTTATTTCAGTGCATAATTATAACACCTGCAGAAATTACTTAATTCCGACATAAACAAATTATCAATTTTATAATGTTTACTTCGATTTTTGTTCTAATAGACAGTTATTATCTACCCACTTTGGTGGCCACATCGTCTAAGGCATCTGGCAATAGACTAGACTGCTGAAGACTGGGAGAACGGGTCACAATCTCAGTCTAGTATACTAAGGTTTTTTTTAATCATAAATGATTTTCCACACTCTCGGCAAATGCGGGTACACTACTTCTAAAATTACACATTAATAATACCTAAAACGCTAGTATAATTAGTGCATGGGTGTATAACCCTAATGGGTAGTAAGACACGGTGCTGATTTTTTTAAATTTGTTTAAAAGTGTCAAAAATGATCGAAATTATAGTAGACCTATCTCTCTCTATATATAATTATTTATTTAATCAGCCTAATATAAAGCTTTATTTTAAAATTTCTATGGTTGAAAAGATATCTCCATTTATATTTCGTTTTTTATTTGTGGTCATAGTTTCGTTAATGAATGGACTTGGCTCAAATTTAATGAACTAGTTAGTTGACTCAAGTCTTTCACTTTACTTACTTGTATTTCTTCCTTGCTTGAAGGCTGGCTAATTATTCAAACATGAGCCTCGCCGTTTGCTTGTCCCATGATAGAAATTTCGTAAACTCTCTTCGAAGGAAGAAGAAAAAAAAAAGAGCTCTAATTTGACGCGAGGATTCTAATCAGCCTGCCTATGTCTTGTTTCAACGAAAGCGTTAATGATATGGAATTCTAAACTTGGGAGTTTTGTGCGCATTTCAGAAGCAAAGGATGAGAACAATTCAAGTACATTAAGACGAGGATTGTAGGAAAATAGCTTGTATACACCGCTGTAAATTTCTGTCTTTCAATTATAATTACTATTATTATTATTATTATTATTATTATTATTATTAGTACCGCGTCATACTACCCGTTCGGGTTATACGCACTTACGCTAATGTGTAATGGTAGGAGTGATTGTGAGATGAAATGAAGGACCTACAGTTTAACGTGGGATCCGAACCACGGTGGAGGCATGGCATTCCTCACATTCACAAGATGTCTTGTCAGAGGTGAAGGAAGGGTTTGGTAATCAGATAAATTTTTGCCGGGACCGAGGATTGAACCCCGGCTGCCAGCATAGAAGTCTGACACCTTACTCCTAGACCGCCAGGTCACCTTCAATTATAACAACACCCGCTTCGGTGGCCGCATGGTCTGAGGCGCTACTCTCGCAGCAGAATAAACTGCCGACGACGGTGAGATCAAGATTCGAATCTCGGTCGGGTGTAATGGGCATGATTTTTCCTAAATGGTTTTCCACTTGCCCTCCACGCAAATGCGAATACACATCCTCAAAATATAACCTTCCTTATCTCTAAAACCACTAGCGTAATTATTACAGAAGTGTATAATCCTAACGGGTAGTAAGACACGGTGCTAAAAAATGAAGTTATATAATTTTATTAATAAATTATAAATTGTTTTAGGTATATTTTTACTTTCTCGATATCTTATAGGTAAAGAAAGTATTGTGATTGACAAAAATAATCGAATTCTAGATTTTGATAAATCTCGATATTTCATGACCCCGATAATCCGAAAAAAGTGTTTTTTGAATTTCGTTTCTGTCTGTCTGTAGGCCTACCTCCGACTAGAATCTAAACCATTTCACTGATCGGGCTAAAACTTGGTATCTAGGGTTTGCATGGGGTTGTCCTGGGGCGTTTTTTGAAATTGGATATCTAACCCTAAAATTAAGTGTAGTTTACTGAAAGGCAAAAAGAGAAAATCGATTCTCTCAAAATCGGCTCTAATGATTTTGATTAGAATTCGCATCTTGGTGTTGATTAAGATTATAAATGAAATGGCTATTTTCATTTTACCATGAAAATGAATTTTAGGGTACTTAACAGAAGTAGTAATTTCTGTATATCCACAACTATTTGAGATACTAAATAACTTACCATTGCAAAATTGTACTACTGTTTGAATAAAAAACTTTTATAGAAAATATATTTTTATAAAATCAACTGTTTCTGAGAGATTGGCAAATATATTAATACAGTTTTGTGAGCGTTAGTTTTAAAAAGATATTATTTAAGTTTTAACGCAATAAATCTGTAATGCCATAGAATAATTAAATATAAATAAGTTTCTCGTAAAGTTTGCTATTTTTCCTTTAATCTCTTAATGGAAATGTTTTTAGAACAATGATCTATCTCCTTCATTTTAGACTCACTAGTAAATATTAACATTTTTTATTGGTCAAAATTTATAAATGAGGAATTGAATAGCAATGCGATGAAATGAAGATGGGAAAAACCTAATAAAATGTTAAAATTTTAACTGGAAGTTGAAATTTTAATAGGAAGTGGACCCAAAATCGATCATTTGTATTGGTACAAACATACAAATGAAGACATTCTTTAGATTTAAAATTATAAAATTTAAAACAGGGATTCAAAAAAGTTTTACGTAAGTAGAGTGCGATCTATGCTTGGGTTTGATAATGTATATTATTTCGTATAACATATATTATGAGTAAGTCCGTGAGGAGTTCCGTACCATTTATTAATTTAGGTCTTTGAAAAATAATTTGAGTCTTATGCTCTTTGGTGGACAAAGATGTTTCTCTCTTCTCTAATTTTCTGTAATAGTGTTCCTAAATTCCTAATGCCATTGATTAAGTACATAACATTGTATATTATTTCATTTATAATCTTTGGTGTAACATTGTATAGCCCTATTATTTTACCATAAATTTTAAATAAAACAATTAATAGATATTTTTATTTTACTAATTAACTATATAATATTGAGTTATTTAATTATTGTGTATTGAAAACTAATACGTGATAGATTTCCACTAGACTATGCCGGATATTCAAACAGGTGAAAAATTATAACCTTGAAACGGGCATCGAATTCGAGATCTTTGCCTTTGTACACTATCGCTCAACCACTAAACTATCCTGGGTTGTGTCGTATACAGGACCGTTTATTAATACAATAATACTAGTGAAAGATGGCCACGGATTCTGTAAAAACCTGGGCAGCATTTTTTTTTTCAAAGGGTCTTATATTTTTAAAGAGACTTTCCGCAACTGAAACCATCTAATTTAATGTCACAGTATAAGAAGGAATAACTTTAATAAAACATGCCAACACTTGCAATTAGATGAACAAACAACTCATAAAAATAATTTAAAATTTATCCTCCAGATTCACCCATAAATAAACCCGTCTAAATTATTTTCCGAATCTGAAGTACAAACTATTTAATCACCCCTGTTGATAACTTATTAAATTTAACATCGTTAAGTATGTTTTAAATATGTTAAGTTTAACCTGAATTTGATTTATTGTTTTACTAACTACAGTTAGATTTAAATAATATATGCCCATATACCTCTCCTATCTATTATATCTTTATAACCAAACTATTAATATAATAATTTCTATAACAAAATAAGTCTGTTGGTAAAGGTTTAAGGTTTTTAAATCCTGATACTTAAATACATGTTTATATTTAATTTGTACATAAAATGTAACGTATAAAATAAGTGATATCACCGAAACGACAGAAACTTAATAAGACACCTTAATAAACATTGTTAAATGAGACAATAGAAGGATAAAAAAAAATTGTGTGTGTAATTGGTTGACATGTCGTTTTACAACTGAATGGTTCAATTTGACTTACAAATCGGCCTTCATCTTCCCATGTTCGTCTCACTTCTTCTTCCTTCTACCCTTTTCTCTTATACACCTCGGTAAGGCTCTGATTGCAATAACCGCCTAGGGTGAGAAGGGGAAAAAAAATGGGGATGGAGGGTGAGGTCCAAAGAAACTGACAGGGTTGTGGAATATTTCATCGAGACTGATTTTGATGGAAAATAAAATCGACCAGCTATGTATGTATAAAAAACACAAAGGCAAAAAAACTCAATATAAAAAAATGTATTAACTGTATCATGACATTGCATAATTATTAATTTATCATCAACAATATTAAGATGTTTTTGTCAATTAGTTGAAGTGAGGCCAAATTTTAAACTATAGGACCAGGATTAAATTATAGACTGTGTTTAGAACAATTTAATATCAGTTTGTTGATACATTGTGTCGCTTAGATAAAAGCTAGTTACAAAAGCGAAGCCCCTAAAAAGTTTTTACGCAAACAACGATTTTAATAAAATTGTTAACGTTCATCCAATTAAATCAAAGAACTGAGCCACACCTCCCTTGGGGGTAGGGGGGGAGTGTTATGATTGAAAGAACAAGTACATGATATACAATAATTTATTTAACAGATAATAGGTTACATATAAATGAAGTTACCCTATAGTGGGCGTCACGGTGTATTCTCTGAGTATACAACATATTACAATAAATAGAACAAGCTGTAGAGAAGGCAAGCTTTGATGAACAATATATCAAGCTGGTCACAAATAGCCTTATTAAGTTAATACTTATTAATGGAGCTTTATGAGGTAATATTAGTATCAGTATAATAAACAAAATTAGGCGGTCAACATAGGGGGGTGAAAACCTACAACAAGGGGAACAAGGCAACTTGCATAGTTTCCAAGGTTTTAAACTGGCAGTTTTAACTCGGCAATAAGTAGGCTCATTTAGCTCAATGCTTATAATTAATATTAGCACCGTGTCTTACTACCCGTTCGGGCTATACGCACTTACGCTAATGTGTAATGGTAGGGTGACTGTGAGATGAAATGGAGGATCTACAGTTTAACGTGGAATCCGAACCACGATCCGAACCACGGTGGAGACCTGGCATTCCCCACATTCACAAGATGCCTTGTCAGAGGTGAAGGAAGGGTTTGGTAATCAGATAAATTTGTGCCGGGATCGAGGAATGAACCCCGGCTGCCAGCACAGAAGTCTGACACCTTACCCCTAGACCGCAAGGTCACCCAATACTTATAAAATACATGGTTGTAAGTAGATAGCCACAAAAATTATATTCACCATCCGATTAATTCGAATGAAAATTTCAATAGTTCTAATTCTCCTATATATACATAGATCCTAGGGCCTAGGCGACTACCATCATATTTTATAGCCCCTATGAGTACGTCTCTACACTGCGAGGACGTCAAGACCACTGGTAGGGGTAGCAAACAATATCCCACACACACTAGGGATAGATATGTCCCAACTAGGACAGCACTGACAAAATCACAACTTATCTGAAATGCCCCCTTATCAAAACTTGAAAGAAATATATACATTAGAACGCGGTCACATTCTTTCGAAGTATCTTTAAGGAACCAGTCTAAGTGGTTTTAAATATATATACAGTTACAAGTGCCTTGAGAGGCAAAGCTTGGACATATTTGGCAAATAGGTAAAATAGGAACTGTTCATAAACATAGAGAATACGAGGCAATTGACTCTGGCAAAGGCCTAATTATTTCATGAACTCCTAATAGTTAACTCATAATTACCTGGTGCTGAAGTTACCCCAGTAAAAAGGGAGACAGTCTCTTATTTTAGCAAAACTACATCTTTAGATTGGCTAGGCTTAGTATACAACAAAACAATCAACAAGTAGTTGTTAAGAGACTATTAAGTAATGGCTAAGTCATTAGAGGGGTATCCTAAGTTAGTTAACGGTGTCTACACAATTGGCAGTCAACTTTTCATCCTAATAGCACTGACCCGCCTCGGTGGCATAGTTGGCTAACGCGCTAGTCGTGTTGAGCTTGACTGCTGAGGACGGGGAGAGCGAGGTTCGAATCTCGGTCGGGTGAACTGGGGGTGGTTTTTCCTAAATGGTTTTCCAATCTCCCTCCACTCAAATGCGGGTTCACTTCCTCTAATTCAACCTTCCCATTTCCTAATCCATTAGCGTAATTAGTATTTAAAGCGTATAACCCAAACGGGTAGTAAGACGCGGTGCTAAATAATAATAATAATAATAATAATAGCACTAGCTGATTTATGAAGTGGCACTAAGCCGAACAGGCCTAACTAGATCAACAAGGTGAATGTGACCTGGTGGTCTAGGGGTAAGGTGTCAGACTTCTGTGCTGGCGGCCGGGGTTCAATCCTCGGTCCCGGCACAGATTTATCTGATTACCAAACCCTTCCTTCACCTCTGACAAGACATCTTGTGAATGTGGGGAATGCCAGGCCTCCACCATGGTTTGTATTCCACGTTAAACTGTAGGTCCTCCATTTCATCTCACAATCACCCTACCATTACACATTAGCGTAAGTAATTATAACCCGAACGGGTAGTAAGACGCGGTGCTAATAATAATAATAATAATAATAATAGTAACAATCTAAACAAAATATATACGTAGCTGATTTGTTAAGCGACGGATTACTAAATAGCAAATTAAAACCAACTTCTTGGCCAGGGTAAACTAATCATAGTCAGAATGTGACTAGTGGATATACTCCTAAAATCCCTAGAGGGATTGTAATACTTGTGCGCTAATTAATGAACCATCTCTCTCTAAGCTGAGTATATAGACCGGGTAGTTCTCTCGTTGAATTTCCTCCAAGTGGCGGGAGGCTACCTGGCGCTGATCCTGGCCACGGCTGAGTCCGACGCCATAGCGTCTTGGGCAGATGATACCTCTTGTTTCTAGTAGTTTAAACGGGAAATCTCAAAGCTTTTAATATGTTCTGCTGAGAAATAAATATAGTTATGTGTCTATTTTAGGCAATACATTATGTTAAATAGGCTCCCCGATTGACATCCCACTAGGATAGGAGGAAAAAGGGAGGGCGACCAATCACGCCTCGGAGCGACAGTGCTCAGAGAGGAGGATGCCCAAAGCGGGTATCGGCGCATGCGTGAAGAGCAGGTGATGAGAGAACCAAAACTAGAGATAATTTATTTCAATATGTTTCTGTGAGTTACCATTCTATTAGAGTTAAATGTGGCCCTTCAACCATGATCCCAATAAACAGCCACCACATCGGCTAGGCCATGCTAAGTCCAACTCCATCCACTCTTCTTGCAGAGTCGGTACTTACTTTGTTGGAGGTTGAGATAATTGTGTGGGCTGATTTAAATTAGTCTGGCACAGAACCATCAAATACAACCATGTCATGTATTGGGTATTTTGTTCTAAGTTAAATAGTTGACTGCTATGCTTTGATTATAGAAATGTTTTTTAATTATTATTATTATTATTATTATTATTATTATTATTATTATTATTATTATTATTAGCTCCGCGTCTTATTACCCGTTCGGGCTATACGCATTTACGCTAATGTGTAATAATAGGGTGATTGTGAGATGAAATGGAGGACCTACAGTTTAACGTGGAATCCAAACCACGGTGGAGGCCTGACATTCCCCACATTCACAAGATGTCTTGTCAGAGGTGAAGGAAGGGTTTGGTAATCAGATAAATCTGTGCCGGGACCTAGGATTGAAACCCAGACCCCAGCATAGAAGTCCGACACCTTACCCCTAGACCAGCAGGTCACCTGTTTTTTAATCACCGCGTCTTATTACCTGTTCAGGTTATACGCATATGTATTAATTACGCTAGTGTGTTAGGGATGAGTAGGGTTGAATTTAAAGGAAGTGTACTTTAATTTTCGGGCAGGGAGAGTGGAAAACCATTTTGGAAAACTTCCCTCAGTACACCCAACTGGGATTTGAAACCCGAACCCCCCGTCATCAATAGTCTAGTATATAACACGGGATTGATGCCATAGACCATGTGGCCACCAATGCCGGTTGTATGTTAGTTAATTATTACTTTTATAGAATTCATCCATATAACCATCAATAGCATATTTATGCATAATTGTATCCTAAATTCATATATTATAACACATGAAAATATGGTTAATTCGATGTCACTAACTCGGGGTGTAATGAGGTGAACTGGATAGAACTAGCTCAAGATAGGGATAGGGTGCAATGAGGTGAACTGAATCGAACTAGCTCAAGATAAGGATAGGGTGCAATGACGTGGACTGAATAGAACTAGCTGAAGATAGGGATAGGGTGCAATGACGTGGACTGGATAGAACTAGCTGAAGATAGGGATAGGGTGCAATGACGTGGACTGAATAGAACTAGCTGAAGATAGGGATAGGGTGCAATGACGTGGACTGGATGGAACTAGCTGAAGATAGGGATAGGGTGCAATGACGTGGACTGGATAGAACTAGCATAAGTCAGTCATATAGTATAAGGAGTTGGATAGAACTAACTAGAGATAGTAAAAGGGTGTAATGAATGAGAGGGACTGGATAAAATTAGTTCTAAAAGTGCTAGGATTGAAATGATTAAATGTGTATAGACGAATGAAGTGTGATGGTTGAAATTTATTTAATTCTTTTCAATGTATAAGATTTACAATACCAAAACTTATTGGACGTTTTCCATTTCAACAGATTTGAATATACTCATGAAATAAACATCATAAAGAGCTAAATCGTTGAAATATGTATTATTATTTTTTAATATTCTCCTTAAAATAATCTCCTACTTTACATTTACAATAATTGTTTCCGCTTCAGTCCACCCAAAGCACTTTACTTGCTTCATTGTTTAGTTTATTTTACTCTCTTGTTTCCAAAGTTACTAAACTGAATGTATTAAAGAAAAGAAATAGAAATATTTAAATATAACAAGTACAGTCATTGAAAGAACAAGATATATTTTATATAAAATAGGTCATGATATTTTCATTTGAAGACTTTTTTAAAGCAGTTTTTTTTATGTTTATTCAACGTGACATTACTCATCGAGATATTTAATTGCCAATACAAAATGTAACTTGATTTGAATTAATTTACCGATTTTTCGATAGTAAACATAAAGTTATTCAATGGAAAAATAATATCACATTGGTGGTCTTGTAGACTACGGGGTTAGTATTCTCTTGTATGGCTTAACATAACTTGGGAAGCCAAGGTTTAAACTCTAGCCCTGTCTATAAAGTTGTTTGTTTCTTAACCAGTTTCCTCACTTTGTCCCGTATATTTTCTATAAATTGTACTTGCATTATCTCTACCCAATTTTTGTAACAATATGGGTATCGGTGACCTGGCGGTCTAGGGGTAAGGTGTCGGACCTCAGCCTGGGGTCCAGGGTTCAATCCTCGGTCCTGGCACACACTTATCTGATTGCCAAAACCTTCCTTCACCTCTGACAAGACGTGTATTGATCACAACTTGTGAATGTGTGGAATTCCAGGCCTCTACCGTGGTTCGGATTCCATGTTAAACTGTAGATCCTCCATTTCATCTCATAATCACCCTACCATTACACATTAGCGTTAGTGCGTATAACCCGACCGGGTAGTAAAACGTGGTGCTAGTAATAATAGTAATAATAATAATAATACGGGTATCCATGACAGGTAATACAATAGTGGTGCACAATATATTATTAAGAAAACAATTTTTTGAGAAGAACACAAAATTGTGATAAAAACGTTACAAATCGTACCACTGAGGATCAAAACAAATAATCAATGATATATTAGTTACCAACCACCTTAGTATCGTGATTTATAATTCATAAAAACTAAAAAAAAGCACTCCATGGTATCAGCTCTCGTTCGATCCATGCCAAACGAGTAGTCACCATGATGGTAAATATAGTTCCAACTTATCTGGATAAAGGGTGTCATATGGTCAGAACTAGTTTATTATTTCCATAGAGAATAATCGTTGTTAACGTGTTTTGAAACGCCAATCTTGCAATAAATGTAAAAAAAATATAATAGACAATATATGGTACTTGATTGATAACCTAGAATTTTAAATTCAAACCACTTGCTATAAGCTACTAAACAAAAACATTTTGAGTGGCTACCATGTTATTGAAATGGACAACCAGTTTGAAAAATTATGTAATATACTGTACATACTTCGTTTGTACTCGTTTCATAAAAGTTGGCCAAAGCATTTGATAGCTATATCTAAACAATTGATCCATACAGGCAGAAAAAACTCCAAAAGGTCAAGTCAAAACCGAACCTCTTTATACTCGGTCAATTTTTAGTATTAGTTTGTTTGAATATTTAGCAACTAAAATAACAACTTTAGACCACGTGATTCTGAAAGTAACTCATCTATCTGTCATAAAAGACTCTTACAATTAACAATTCTAATTATTGAAATTAAACTCCAACTTGCCGTCTTAACACTTTCAACCATAGTCGAAGGACATAGACGACGCGCTTCATCTGACGTAGCGGTGCGTATAGAAAGCGCCTGATTGCGTATTCCAGGCGACGTCAAAGTATCAAAGCACGCGTCGAAAAGGACGTGTAAGAGCGCCTGATTTCATTACGCAATATCTAGCCACATGATTAGAGCTGGGAGGGGGGAGGATTCCGGCCACCCATATCTTGCGCGTGACCGCCATGTTGATGACGTCACGACTAGAGGAAGGCGCAATATATGACGGGTTATTACCAGTGTGTTTGAGGAAACTATTAAATCTCTCGAAACTTTCAGGAGTTGTATGGAATTTAGTGGGATGGTGTGGTTTTACAAAGTTAGTTGCCATGGCGACATTGGTGGATCAATGGCTTATCCTTTCCTCTATAGGTGTTTAGCATAAAACCATACTTAAATTACTAGGCTAGTAAGCAATGTTTAATGTTTAATTAAACACTGATCGTTAACTACAAGTAAAACAATTTATTATAGACAATGTAAACACTATCATTTAAGTCGGCGCTTAGAGACAGCCTTTTTATCCAAAATTATCACTGATAAAACTTAAGTAAATCCTGATTGATTCTACTATTTTAGCATATTCCCAGTAAGATACCATTTAAACCAGCTTGAAAATACTTTTTTTCAATATCATCAAACAGGGGTGGGGCTCTGGGTTGTTTCCAAAACATGAAGTATTGATAGGACTGTACTAGTAAACCGTTTTCTCCCGTTCGGTTTCAAACTTTACCGATAAAGTCATTAAACACGCACTCGCTAGTTTTATTATTTTCTGTCTTGTCAAATAGGTAGTGAAGGGGATGGTAGGTGTGGATTAACTTTCTAGGACAGTCTTGTATAAGTCATGCTTGTTTTGGTAACAACCCATGAGTCACTCATGTAGTGAGGTTTTTTGGTGGGGTTTTTTTTCTTCTTCAAAATTACACTAGGGTAAATAATAATTATACTTTAAGGAAACACATAATTAATATTATAGGCACCACAAAATCATTTTAAATTTATCTAATTCCCCTCGACCCTCCCTCTACCCTCCCCCCCACACACACTTACACATGAAAATTAATTATGTCCTCAATGATATTCAAAATGAGATATCTAAGAGTGGGCTGGCTATCATAAAATTTATAACGCTTTGACATAGCTTGCCCATGGCCAAACCCATCTACAATCAAATCGACTCTATCCGATGGTTAAAAGTCCTATTTATATTATGAGTGATTTATGCGTTATGATCATATGTTCTTTAGCTGTTTCTTTTGCCAGTTATTTTCAATTTGGACATATACAAAAAATAGATAGTAGATGACATTTTCTAAATTTTGGCTAATCGACATATTTACCCTCTCTAAAAAATATAGTTAATATTAATTCTCTTCAACTTTAGCTAAAATATTTATAAGCCTATTACATGATCTCCTAAAACACACCAACAAACATAAAATATGATAAAACGGGGCTTTAATATTTAACCATGGAAGTAAAAAATAGGTTAAAGGGAAACATAATTTAGGATTGCTACCCAATTATATGATTATTATTGTTATTTTTATGCCAGATATTGCAGAATATCTGGAGCATACCTTCATATATCCTGTTTGTTGACGTAACTGAAAATTGTCAAATAATACGGGTCAGTAGTGTAGTGTGTGTTACGTGTGTGCGTGGCATGTGTTTATATACACAACGTAGTTCATCATTATGTACATACTTATGTGTGTATTCAAGCTACTTCATTGGTGCCAACTCATCCACATACAATAAATATATACTGTAGTACTATCACTACCCCACGGCCGATTTGGATGGCTGGCTTAGTTCGTATATACAAGCTTTCATAATATTTTGACAACAACAAAAGAATAATGTGGAAATTGTTTGGACAGGAATATTTTACGAACTTTTGGTGACATCTATGGCATCTATTTATCCATCTTATTTTTCATCTCGCTCTCTCTATTACTCTTTCTATATATATGATATGCATATATATAAATAAACATATATATACATCTTTGAAGTGTAAACATAAGTAATGACCAGGGCCCAGATTTTGATGACCAAAAAATATAATTTTTTTAATGACCAATAAAATAACTGAAAAATTCATCAAAGCAATTACTTCAAATTTTCAGAGATTACTAAAAATATGAACAAAGATTCGGAATCAATGCACATAACTAAGTTAAACAAATTTTTGCGAATGTAGACTAAAAATTATTCATGCAATTAATTCTTTAGCAAATAAACTCTTGCTCTGTTAAATATAATTTTGATTTACAAATATCTACTTCATAAATAATAGCTTTCCCTTCCCAACGCAACCCTCTCCAGCTTAGTTGCACTCTCACCAGGAATGAGTATTTTACAACCATACAAGCAAAAAGGATAAAAAAAAGTGTATTGCCTACATTATCTTATTATTCTGACAAATGTATGTTGGAAATATTTATGCATTTATAAAATATTGATAATATTTTAAAATATACTTATTTAACATGGATGCCTTAAGAGACTCAAAACTTCCTATAAATGCCTGAAAAGTACTATAAACGGATGAAAACCAAGAAAATATTAGCTAAAATCTATAATGACAAAAAATGACCAAAAAAATATGGTACATTTCTACAACAAGGAAATCATAAACGTAGTAACGCATTATCAGCCTTATATGTGAATTATATATATATGTGTGTAAATAATCAAAATACAGGCCTTGTTAGTGACTAAATAAATTATTAAAAGAATTTTTTTTATTAGAATGTATTTTTTAACATATAAAATTAATATCCTAGATTGATGTAGAAATATTCAGGAAAATATTACATTTTAAAGTATCTAAATAAAACAGTGTAAGCTTGAAATTTTTTGAGAATCTGGAAAATGTTATTATATCTTCACTATACATGATGCCCATTAATTATTCACCCAGTTATAAGCCTTAATAAATTTGATATTCAGGTAGAAATCTGGTTTACTTAAATATTGACTGGGCTGTGGTAGTATACTTGAATAAAACAAAAATGTAATTTGTAATGTTTTTGATTGCCGCAAACCCGTTTTAAGAAAGCTGCTAAAATAACACACATTTTATTAAGGTTTTATAATAATGAGATGATTAATGTACACCTTTATATCCTTATTTACATTTTGTTTTGTATTTTACACAGAGAATTGAGGATTTGTTTAGTTTTAAATATCTCTTTTAAGTACACTTAGGGGTACAGGATAAAAAGGGGAATTTCACTTAAATTAAGTTGGTGTTGCTATCTGTTAGACATTTGCGAGACCTTTTTAATATATTTTAGATTATGATTAAAAGATGTCTGTGTCATAATTAAAATTTTATTTTCTTTATAATAGTATCATATAATATATCCTTAAAGAATTTGTATAAAAAAGTTGTTATCCTAAAAAAATGTGTGTATTGTGTAATTCCCCAATTCCCCCTCCCCCCGTGCCATACCCTTTAATGTATTAATGTAAATATATTATTATATTTATGACTATATCTAATATCACGTATCAGCCATTTCAATAAGTTTGATGTGATATACCCTAAGCTCCCCTCCCCCCTCCCCCCATCAGTAATTTCTTAACAGTTCATTTGTTAGCGGACTACAAAAGGTCACGGCCAATTGAACCCGAGCCAATTCCAGAGAGGCCTGCATCCAACCCAGGAAGCTCATTGGCTCTCAAAGTGAACTTTCATGCGAGCGCTCGAGATTATTATTATTACATCATTGTAAACTAAGTGATACACTTTATTGGTGTGTAAATGAATTGACGTAATTTACACAAGCGCACCTTGTAGAAATGTCTAATAGGCCTACATTTTTGTTTTGCTACAAATTTTATAACGCTTCTGACCATCCATATTTACCTATGCTAATGTTTTAAGTATGAAGAAGGTAGATTTTGAAAAATGCACCAGTATTTGAGTTGAGAGAGTGTAGAAGAAAAAACACCCTCATTAAACTTGATAATGATGAAAATGACATATTGTCTGCGTGTAAATAGATGGAAATTATATGGTATTAAATCCATACCAATGATATTCAAACTGGGGTTCGTGTACTCTCGATAGTACTCAAAACTGTTTTAGGAGAGTACATGAAATTTAGATATATATCATTTAAAACTTATTATTAAATATATAATTTTGAATGTGATTTATTTTAAATATAAATTATAAAATATATTATAAAACTAGTAGTATGCACCAATAATTTTGTTGGCACATAGTTGAAGAGAAATTAAATCTGGAGCTACTCTGACAAAAAATATTGAATACCACTTATCTAGACCATCTATACAATATCGTATCGCTCATTAGTTGATAAAAATACCCGCCTCGGTGGCGTAGTTGGCTAACGCGCTTGTCGTGTTGAGCTCGACTGCTGAGGACAGGGAGATCGAGGTTCGAATCTCGGTCGGGTGAACTATAGGTGGTTTTTTCTAAATGGCTTTCCACCCTCCCTCCACGCAAATGCGGGTTCACTTCCTCTAATTCACCCCTCCCAATTCCCAATCCATTAGAGTAATTAGTACTTAAAGCGTATAACCCGAACGGGCATTAAGACGCGGTGCTAAATATTATAATTATTATTTGATAAAAATTAAATATTACACTAAAAAATCATCACAAATGTTTTCAATAGTGCTTTATAATTTTCTTTTAAAACTGGTAATAAAATAAGATGAAGGTTTTTTTTAGATCGCCGTACTTATCTTTGTACAATACTTATATTTACATTAAAAACTGATGTCTAGTTTTAGACACAGTAGCTTTAAATAAATATTTACTTGACCTCTTCACATAAAGGATTTAAAATTGTATCTTTATAAGAAAGAAATTTAAGAAACTTGTATTAATCATTGGAAGCCTTGTGATGTAAATGTTAATATACAATCAAGACTTCCACTTCAAAATAATGTCTTTGTCAAAAAGTTATAGAATTGTCTGAATGTAATAAGTTTTTTTTACTCAAACACAAAAGTTATTTTGTTATTCTATTCATATTTTCTCGCAGGTCAAAGCAATTAACCTCAGTTCATCCAACAGCTTTAATTTTTCTCGCTCTCGGCATTTATTCAAATTGGTGGGTTGAAAGGGAATACAAATTGTTTTGTTTTGCTATATTTTTTATTT
>CABFVX010000015.1:551756-565965 GCA_902151425.1 Timema shepardi
ACAAAAAAAAAACACACCATAGCGAAACTTAACTACAATCTTAACAACTCGTTTTAATTTTCGGTAAGTCAGATCAATAACGACCACTTGGAGTTTTTTTTAAAGATTTTATGTTTATGTCTGCTTATGCTCCTGCGTACTGCTTGACGATCTTTGACCACTCTTTGGGATAGTGTCGCTGGATGTGAGATAGCGTGCGTTGAATCTGTCTCGTCTCTTCGGGAGTGCACTGGGGACACGCCCCTCTTAAGACTAGGGGGGCCAAGGCTGAAAAAAAACAAGGGCAAACACTTAGCTTTAAACAATAACTGTATAATTGTAGTCATTATCTAAATTATAAAACCCACTTCGGTAGCCAAATTTATCTAAAACGTAAATCTAACAACAGATGGGACTGCCGATGACGGGGATATTGGAGGTCTGAATCCCGGTCAGTTTTTGTTTCCCCCTAAATGATTTCCCACTCGCCTTCCACGAAGAAGCGAGTAATGCTTGGTGTCATCCCGCAATCGAGCCAAACCAACCGGGTGTTCGCCATTCGTTGGCGAAGATAGTGCCAACCCATGTGAATAGAGGGTGTAATGTGGTTAGTACAGCAAACTCTACGTCCGTTTGTCTCAGGTTTTTTTTAGACCGGAGTCTTTTTCATTCAAGTGGTACGATCCAGAGTTCTCGGGTTCGATCCCTAGCGCTTCCGAAATTGTATGTGAAGTAGTATCTCTATAACGGAGTCACGTAAGCCTCGTGAGGACAAATGAGTAGCTACGTAGATGAGGCGGGGTAGACTTACTCTAAATTATTTTTCTATTTTTTTAATTCCTGCTCGACTGGTGTAAATATTCAGATAACCCGAACAGGTAGTAAGAGCCTGTGATATTTATATTGACAAACAAATTTGAAATGGGCACACTAATGTTGCACTCACTCTTGAGTCTGCGACCGACAGGGTCACATGGCGCTTCTCCAAGAGCACACTTGAGTTGTCTGCTCAAGTACCTCTTGTCACTCAGTGCGAGCTCTAGCTGCTCGTCGGACACCTTCGCTCTCTTTGGGATTTCTTCCGACCGGCAAAGTAGCGCCGCGGTGGACAGACACACAACTAGGATCAGGTACGTGCGAGTCATTTTCTACTTCTTTTGTTTCGGGCTGTAGAGCAAAAGAAAAAATCAACTATTTTAACTCTATAGAATGTATAATTGAAAAGAGATACCCTTGATTATACATATATAGGCAATCTGGAATCACAGCTGTAAGTAGGGTTATCCTCACAAATTAAATAAGGGGTAATTTATGACGTAATCAGCACTAAGAATGTTTAGGAAAAATATAAAAAGAAAATTTCGGTAAGCATTAAATTATTGTTTCATAATACAACCGCTATTATTTTATTGGTATTAATACTATCTACCAAAAATACTAACTGCAGATCACGTGACAACGTACAAGAAAATCAAGGTTGTTTTAATAACATAACATGCCATAGCATAAAGGTAGTAGCTAAACTATTGTTTTTTACACAGTATTCAATATGCTATTATTTTTTCATAATAAATAATTTATTAGTACTGTCAATTGATAAAAATGAAAATAAACCTAAGCTTAATTCCTGTGTCCAAGGGCTCAAAAAAGTAATAATTTGTAACCCCCTTAAGTGGTCTAATGGTCTAAGGCGTCACTTTCGTGCTAGACTCTAATGCTGGAGATGGGGTGATCAGGGTTAGTATCCCGGTTAGGTCTGGTGAAGGTGTTTTTTCTTAAATGGTTTCCCACTCTATTTCCACGCAAATGCAGGTATATAACCTCTAAATACTTACTTCTTCATCCCTACCTCATTAGAGAACATATAATAAGTGTGAGACATGGTGATTTAAAAAAATTGTATTTAATATTACGATAGATTAATAATCCTTTGTGATTTAATATTTATAAAAATAAAATGAAGGAATGAAACCCGTGCTACTTCCGGAAAAAGAAATAAAATCTTCTGGTCACTTATGTCTCTAATGAAATAAATTATTAGCGGACATACACTTCAAAAGATATCTCTATTAACTATAGGTTTGCGTGAGTTGGGCGCGTTTGAAGCAATGCGTTGAGAAACCCATCTGCAACCACTTTCTCGACGGAAAAAGAAAAGAACGTTGCGGTGCCGACTGGGATAGGACAAAGATAAGGGTTACTTACGACTATAATCAGAGTAATGTCTGCATCATGTGTTTCAAGTTGATAAGCAGCTACGGAAGTGGTCTGGTGATTTGTGACGTCAATAGATAATTGAAATGGATGAATATCTGTAGAGGATGCCACTTAACACCACTTTAATGAAGCTGGGTTGGAAAGAAATTGCACCGGTATAAGGTAATCCTGTAGGGTTTTTTTTCTCAATAATATCATGTGCTTATTTCGATTGTATCGTGTATTTTTGGTGGTCCGCGTCAGGTGTTTTGAGGATGTTTCTGCCTAAATTTTCTCACACTCTCCCTCCAAGCAAATGCTAAATTCAATCTTCCTCATCCATACACATTTTCGTAGCTATAGCCGCGTTTTATTACTATATACATGTAACCTGAACGGGGTAGTAAAACGCTCGGTTAAAAAAAAAGTTTCAAAATATATCTAAGTGATAAATAGCATAAGAAATTTTGCTACTAGCCAAAGATGAGCAATTTTTTTTATAACCACTTCTTACTACTTATTCAGGTTATACACATAAATAAAAATTACACGAATAGTGTAGGAATGAGGAAGGTGCATTTTATAAATAATCTACATGCATTTGCATGGAATGAGTGAGGAAAACCATTTTGTAAAAAAACATTTTCAGTAGACCAAAACGGGATTTTAACTCCTACCTTCCCGTCTTCAGCAGACCAGTCCAACATTAGAGTAACAAATTAAGCTTGTCGCACAATGGATCGGATAAAAACGGAACGCATCGGAAATGTTTGACTACCTGCATTTTAATAGAGACCCAAACAATGGCTTGGATCGGATCGGAAACGCCAGCGTCGGATCGGGACGGAACGAATCACTTTGCCAGGGAGGGAATATTCTGATGGATTGCAAAGCTACAGTAGCCCCATGGCTTATTTGGTACTGACTGACAGCTCACGGCTGACAGTTGACAGCTTTAAAAAGTTACCAGACCAAATTATGTATCCCTACGCCAAACCAGATGAGCTTCAAAAAAAAGTGTTTAGCATCTATCACTTTTGACAGTCAATATTTAGGTATATACCTACACTTTGACTGTCAGAAGTCAGCTGTGAGCTGTCATTCAGCACCAAAGAAGCCATGGGGCTACTGTATACGCATGCGTCCTCAGGACTGGACTATTGCATCATCTACACTCGCGTTCAGTTTAAATCTGGTGATGTTCGTTTCATTTTCCTCAACAATTTTTTCTTACTAAAAAAAAAGTATTTGGATGGATAAATAATCAATTTAGTTCAACAGATATTGATAACAATCATTGTTATTATGACTGTGCTATGAAGGAAAACGTATGTGAGAAAATCTCGGAAATTTTATGTTGCTTTTATTGATTGTGGTGCACGTAAATTATTTTTGAAGCCACTTCTTCCTCCTCTTCCTTGACATCGGCATCAATGCGACCACCATTGCCAGCTCTTCACTGGTGCTATCATTCACTATCAACAAATCACTAAGATTGAGGTACCCTATTTTGGTTGTTGTCTTACGGTTAACATAGATTGAGGGTGACCTGGCGGTCAAGGGGACTTCTGTTCTGGGGGTCCGGAGTTCAATCCTCGGTCCCAGTACGGCTTTATCTGATTGCCCAACCCTTCCTTCACCTCTGATAAGACGTGTATTAATCACAACTTGTGAATGTGTGGAATGCCAGACCTCCACCGTGGTTCGGATCCCACGTTTAAACTGTAGGTCCCCCATTTCATCTCACAATCACCCTACCATTACACATTAGCGTACGTGTGTATAACCCGAACGGGTAGTAAGACGCGGTGCTAATAATAATAATAATTAATAAACATAGATTGAATTCCGAGCTAGTGTGAGGACAAAACTCGTTTCCGTTCTTAGGATTTTGATTCCGACTGTTCCGATACGATCCGGTGTCCGGCAAGCCTTAGACCGTTCGGCCATTGAAGTGGGTTGAGCAAGTGATTAGAAGTTACACACTCAATATCTACAATTTTTTTGAAATATTTTCAATAATATCGATTAATATTGATAAATTATTTAGCTTTCCACTCCCACCCCCAATGGTGTCCATATGTGTGTCCGTATACCCAAAAACTTTTAAACTAGTTGATATTTACTAAACTCATTACACTTTTACACACTCATCACATCACATATGTTTTATCTTGTTACTCGAGTATTTAAAGCTGATGATGTCTTCTCATGGGTGCGTTTTTACTTAATAACTATGTTTTAGATCGAAAACTTTATTCTTCTGAATATCACAATTGCATTTTTTTTTAACAGAAGCTATTCCAAAGAAATACGTACAATCTCTACCGAGTGTAGCTTTAGGGTACCAAATATGTTTGAAAATGTACGCTCAAATCGGTCATAAAAGGTATAGTCTATATGCCTATGTTAAAAAAAAAAGTTGCACAATACCGCCACACCACGCTCGAACACTTTAGAGTGTGTGTGAGCGTGTAATGGATAGAAGAATGAATAAATTGTCATTTTTGATCGGCAAAACCTTTCATTTACAATCAGTTGAACACTAACAAAAGGTTCTATATATTTATCGGATGAAGGGGCGCAAAAAAAAATAGAAAACAGAGAGGAAACATCAGAAAAATAACAAATGCAAAATAAGTGCACAGTCCAGTTTGAACATTTTCCTGGAGAGGGTGGGGGGGGGGTCCTGTCGTTGGTATATTTGTTAAATAATGATTTTGAGTGAAATCGTTCGAAGTTTCAAAATTAGGTTCACTGTATCCTGTGCATATTAATAAATAAGACTTCATTTATGGGACTAAACGCTAATCTCATCAAATTTGGTAAAGTAGGGGGATCGAATCCCGGTTGGGTGTATTGATAGTGGTTTTCCTTGATTTTTTTTTACGCAGCGCCTTCACAAAAATGCGGGTACAATTTATCTTAGATCTGCTTTGGTAGCCGCATGGTATAAGGCGCCACTCTCGTGTTGGACTAAACTGCCGATGACAGGGAGATCGGTGTTCGATCCCGGTGTGATGTGCTGAAGGTATTTTTTCCTAAATGTCAAACTTTATGCCCCCCTCAGTTGTGCGGGTCCGCAATTTTACCATCGATGGTTAGTTAAGACTCGGTGCGTGCAAAAAAAAAAGTATATACAATTTTAAACCATCTTGTGTATTTTATATTCATTTTAATTTTTTTTATATCATTTTTCTTTGCTATCTATTATATCATTTAGCTCGATTATATGTATTAATTTTTTTCCAAATCGTTCCCGAAAATTCTAAATGTTCTCCATCATAATGGATTCGTGCTAGCAGAGATCATTCGCAAGCGAGACCGTCACGCTTTAAGCGGAAACCGGTCAAGGGCCACCGGAAGAGCGCGATGGACTAGCAACAGATTTTCCGACTCATCTCAATCCTCCTCATCCCCGCCGCTGCGCATTATTTACATCCGTTTATAGAGACGGTTAACGTATGAATTATACACATCCTTCTCCTGACCCTCTCCTATAGAGAAGCCTGATGGGGAGTACGTTATCGTCAGATTCAATTATTTACGTCTCATTAAATCGGAGAGTCCATGTTTAGCGGCGGGAAATAATTCGCGTTATTTCTATAAAATGTTTACGAACCGCTTCGGTGGTTGAATAGTCTAAGGCAGCGTTCGGCAATCTTTATGAGCCTTGACCGACTTACAAACTTATCTAAAGTCCTAAGATCTCCCCCCTTTTGTTTCTCAGATAGCCTCTACTTTAATGATTTTTTTTCTCATCTATGCAATCTTATATTTATTAATTAAATTCAATTTTCTCTTGAACATATCTCTCCGCATCTTTTTTAGAAAAAAATACATAAAATATGTATTTTTCTATATTTAACTATTTAAATTTCTTCTAAAATTTTGATCATACTCAAATATTATTTGAAAGTATTTTGATATATTTGCTAGTTTAAAAGACTCAAAAGATCGTCTTTTAATAAATGATGTAGCTTCTTTTTTATGTTATCGACTGAAAAATTTCTTTGAAATTGACCAGTTACCTACCAACCTTTGGTCTAAGGCAGTTTTTATCTAACTGTGAGATGCACCTCAGTGGTAAGCTATGAAACAAAAGTTGTATCTTTGAATCAATTTGTTCTATTCCTCAGAATTTAAGTTCTGCTTGGATTAAACGTTTTGCTTTGACAAGTGAAGCAATAAAAACACTATCTTGTTTTCATTAAATTTACATACAGTAGCCCCATGGCTTCTTTGGTGCTGACTGACAGCTCAAAGCTGATTTATGACAGTCAACATTTAGGTATATACCTAAATGTTGACTGTAAGAAGTGACATCTGCTAAACACATGTTTTTGCAGATCATATGGCTCGGCGTAAGGATACATAATTTGGTCTGGTAACTTTTCAAAGCTGTCAGTCAGCACCAAAGAAGCCATGGGGCTACTGTATCTGTATGAAATATCTTCCTTGGCGATTACGGCTATAAGGACTACAAAAACCAACTGGCAGATACTGTACAGTCTGATTTTCATAGGAAGAACATTATTTTAAAACAGGAAACTAAAGGTTACCGCAATGGGGGAATAAAAATATTACAACTATATTTGTATTCCTAGTTTGTTTAGTTTATAATGTAAAACTAAATACAGTTGTCTGTCTATACGAAAATATTCTTGGATGTTTTGATAATTGATTGGTTACCAAATAAAATTAAACATATTAATATTATTAGCACCGCGTCTTACTACCCGTTCGGGTTCTACGCACTTACGCTAATGTGTAATGGTAGGGTGATTGTGAGATGAAATGGAGGACCTATAGTTTAACGTGGGATTCGAACCACGGCGGAGGCTTGTCACTCCGCACATTCACAAGTTGTGCTCAATTCGCGTCTTGTCAACGGTGAAGGAAGGGTCAGATATATCTGTGCCGGGACCGAGTATTGAACCCCGGACCTCCAGCACAGAAGTCCAACACCTTACACCTAGACCCCCAGGTCACCCAATTATATTTTTAGAATGCCAAATTTTAGTGACCTTCAATCAATGTTGGTGTTCAAAAAAAGGGATTCCTATAAAAATCAGGAGTTTACAAAATTATCCTCCCCTGTATTTCACACCTATAAAAGCTTATACATCCGACACCTTCACTCAGTCGGTAGCGTGTCTGTCTACTGAGCTAAGGGCCCTGGGTTTGATTCCCGGCATGGCCGAAAAATGTATAATGGATGAAATTTTGGTTTACACTTTCACAGTGATGAATTAATGGCTGGGGACTGGATGCTGTGCCTGTCCTAGTATTAAGTTAGGTTATAAGGCATATGAATCTACGACAGGCCTAGTAAGAAGGTAGTGGAAAATATATGGCTTGAATAAAAAAGAAAGTGACCCAGGCCACAGGCTGTAAATAGCGATGAATGTAAAAAATATAATGATCTTAACTATATCTATGATAGGAAAATACACCATAAATATTTGTATGCACAGTACCTAATGCCGTTCTATATTTTATTATAAATAGAATTCATGTAATCCAATCTACAGTAGCCCCATGGCTTCTTTGGTGCTAACTGACAGCTCACAGCTGACAGTTAAAAGCTTTGAAAAGTTACCAGACCAAACAATGTATCCCTACGCCGAACCATAAGATCTGCAAAAACATGTGTTTAGCAGCTGTCACTTCTGACAGTCAAAATTTAGATATATACCTAAATGTTGACTGTCAGAAGTCAGCTGTGAGCTGTCAGTCAGCACCAAAGAAGCCACGGGGCTACTGTAGTACAGCCAATAATATTTTTTAAATATTGTCACCAAACCCTTCCTTCACCTCTGACAAGACATCTTGTGAATGTTGGGAATGCCAGGCCTCCACCGTGGTTCGGATCCCACGTTAAACTGTTGGTCCTCCATTTCATCTCACAATCACCCCACCATTACACATTACCGTAAGTGCGTATAACCCGAACGCGTAGTAAGATGCGGTGCCAATAATAATAATAATAATAATAAATATTGTCGATAGCTTTTAAAAATTAAATTATATCTTATAATTTTTGTAATAATTGTTAACTATATCAGAAAATATTTTAATCAATGAAAACTTTTTATACTTAATTTTTTTGTTTTAATTTTATCATTAAAGCGTATTTAAAATATTTTTGATAGTGAGGCTTATAACCACAACAATCAATATTCGAGTTAAGGACTGAGCGCAAAAGTTTGGGAATCCCTAGTCTAAGGAATCTCTCTCGTAACAGACTTGAGATCAGGGTTCTAATCCCCGTCGATTATACCTAGGGTGGTGTGCTGAATAGTTTCCCTCTCTCTTTCCAAGGTAATACGCGTAAAATTCCTCTGAATTCAACCTTCCTTGTCCCTAACACATTATAATAAGTAGTACATTTGCATATATAATAACGTGCTTTGTCAGTTTTTTTTAAAATTCCATATAAAATTAACTTTACACGAAATTAAATGTGAAAAGTTAAGCTCAAATGTTGAAACAACCTTAAAACACCTCGTTTTACCATGAGCGGATTATTCTCAGTCAATATTTATTGACATAGCTTGATATTTATTGTAAAATAAATACTTTATTATGCATAATGGTTTTAAATACTACCTATAAATAAGAGACTTTAAAATTCAAACAAAAATTTCAATCAGAATAATAACCCAAACATTAAGTGCTTTTAATTTGTCCGACAACTACCATCTTACTTTCTTTTTTTTTGTCATTGGGTGTTACGTACTATTATAGATAGTGAATACTGTACCGATGTATGTTCTTAAAATATATTTTTAATTAGTTTTTAAAACAAGGATATATGATACTTAAGAATTAAAATATAATTCGATGTAAGAATAAACATATTCATTCAATTTAATCGTACTGTTTATAATTATCTTTTAATTACCAGGAAAAATTTAGCAAATAAAGTATATTTTCGGATAAAAACTGCAAGCTTCCATTTAATTTACATGGAGCTGAGTAATGCAGGAAATAAAATTATAGTATGATTTTCGTAGGGAGAACAGTTTAAAAAATACATTTTACTATATTATTCATATTACTCGATAGGTATTAATAGTGTGTATCAAAAGTGATATTTGAAGATCACGTGAATTGACGTATGAAAACAATAAAATTGTTTTAGTAACTTTTGAAGCTGTCAGATAAAGAATGTTCTTCCTACCAGAATCCTACTATGTGTATCATTCCTTTCCTTTAAAGTAAATGTTAAAATAAAACAGAGTAATCCAGTAACGTTTGTCCTTAAACGAATTAGGTTAAGTCTATTATACCTAGATTCACTCCTACTTAACTAAAATAACACATTTAAACGAAACGTCCTCCGTTAAGCTTGTTTTTGAATTAATCTTATATCCAAAGGGGCGACACTTACAAACATGTAAATAGCTCGTGCAGACGAGAGGCAAGCCTTAGGGTCCGTGCGTTTACATTCACAGAAAGATCGTCGTAACATCCTAATGAGCGTGTTTGTTAAAACACTCCTTTATTTGGTTCAGTTTCCGGTAGTTCCTTAGCTTTAGATTTCCTTTTGTTGTTTTGTAACGCCGGTGGTGCAGCCTAGCGGAAGGAGGTCCCAACTAATCACAGACAGGATTATCGAGGGAAGCATGATCATATCCTAGGGCGATTTCATTCCCTTGGGACGTTAAATAAACAATCAACCCTCTTTTTCCCCTTCACCTTCTCCGTTCCCCCTCCCCTTTTTCACTTTACCATCCACTTTAGCCTCACATACATAGACGTATAAATAAATAGACTACAAATAGTTATAATAAAATCCTAGGGATGTTCGAAAAAAAGACCTTAGGAAGAAATAGGTTTTTTGTCCGAAAATGGGATAAAGATAATAATTGATAGGGGATGTTACATAATGATGAATCAAATGCACTGAACTCACAAAATATATTGTTAGCGTAATCAAATCTCGCAGGTTACTGTGGGTAGGACATGAAGTACAAATGGAAGGATCTAGAACCTGAATCATGTTTAATAATGTACTGACTGTCAAACCCAATGGGAAGAGACCTTTGGGAGGACTTAGACACAAATGGGAGGATAACATTAGAATGAACCTGAAAGAGAAAGGGTGTAATAAGTAGGATTGGGTATAACTAACTTAAGATAAGGATAGGGTGTAATGAGGTAGAGTGGATAGGCCTATTTCAAGATAGGGATAAGGTGTAATAAGTTGGACTGGATAGGCCTATTTTAAGGTATAGATAGGGTGTAATAAGGTGGACTGTATATAACTAGATCAAGATATGTTGCGTACTTTTGTAAGCGCGGCAATTAACTTTCTAGTTCATAACACCATACGCAGAGTTAAGTAAGCACCGACAGCCTTGCTAAAACAAATATGGCGTTGATGTGGAACATAGCTGTTAATATGCGTGTTATATTAGTTTATTCCCATAATAGCTGAGGCAGTCGTTATCGTCAATTGAAACGGTAGCCTGAGGTTTAGGGCAATCAACGGTCATTCACTTTAACCAAAGTGACGTCACTAGTGCTTTAGTTAATTACATTATATCCTGTCCCGATGGCTCAGCTGGCAAAGGGGTCTTGACAACGCTGGCTGAGCTCTGTCATACTTATGAAGAGATTTACTGGTTTAAAAAAACAGGTTTATTGTTTATCTAGCCGCTAGCTTCAGTTGTGTAGAACCAAGAGTAGCGATATGGTTTTAAGTGTGGTTGTAAGTTGTGTATTTGTATACTTTTTATGTTTAGTGTATCACGTCTTAACGCTAACTCGGGCTAGGAAGATAATTACACTAATTAGTAATGTACAATTGAATGGAAATAGTATGCGCATTTATGCAGATTGATAGAGGAAAATGATCTAGAGGTAAAAAATGGTGATGTATTCATGGAGTATTGCCAAGGTACATAGTTATTTAAAAATTGTATCTGGGATATGTTTTCACTAACTTTGCCTCCTAAAGTTCCATCATCGCAACTGGGTGTAACACATTTTTGTATTAATACTAACTACCGTTTGATTTACCTACTCTATACTCGTTAAATAAACTAATGACTTTATGGTTGGGGTGACCTGGCGGTCTAGGGGTAAGGTGTCAGACTTCTATGCTGGCGGCCGGGGTTCAATCCTCGGTCCCGGCACAGATTTATCTGATTACTAAACCCTTCCTTCACCTCTGACAAGACATCTTGTAAATGTGGGGAAAGCCAGGTCTCCACCGTGGTTCGGATTCCACGTTAAACTGTAGGTCCTTCATTTCATATCGCAATCACCCTACCATTACACATTAGCGTAAGTGCGTATAACACGAACGGGTAGTAAGACGCGGTGCTAATAATAATAATAAACTTTATGGTCCAGGCCTTAAAAAGAGTTTGATGGGAAAGTGAAATATTTCCATGACCATATCCTGATCTTTTTTTTTGGAGGGAATGGGGGGGTTCTATCTTTGGTGGCTCGTGGCGAAGTCTACCCATGTGATCTATGGATCTAGGATCTATATTTTACAAAGACTCTTCTTGAAACAATTTCAAATGTTTTAAAACACATTAATTGAAGCTATAGGTGGAATGAGTTATGTAGGACTCCGATAGTCTACTAGCCTAGAAACCACTTCAGTGGCCGCATGGTCTAAGGCGCTACTCTCACAATATACTAGACCACCGATGAATGGGGAGATCTTGGTTTGATCCCAGTCGGAAGTACTGGGGGTGGTTTTCCTAAAAAATTTCCCAATCTCTTTCTATTAAAATGCTGTATATATTTTCACTCAGAATCATTTAAAATCTTACCGAAGGAAAAGCCTGTAAAGAAAATCAGTTTTTTTTACCACTCAAACCGGAAGTTATGCTGGAGTTTTATTCTGGAGTTTTAAGTGGTTACCCTGATAATGTAAACACCTTTTCCCACGAATGGTACTGAAATGTTTTGTTACAGTATCAACGCAAGGATTAACATTATCAGGTTGTTGTTTTATAATGTCAAATATAAAAGTGTGTGTGTGTGTATGTGAGAGAGAGAGCTATCGAAAGATAGAGGGAAACTACGGTTATTATGCCTCGACCTCTAATGGAATTGTTATTTTATTACTTTGATACTAAGAGGAGGAAGGTGGGAAGAGAGAAAACATTTGTGTCGTGATCGCGTTGAAATAGAAAATTTACGAATATAGAAGAAAAATGTGTTCTATACAGAGATATTTTTAAATATTAAAAAGTAATAATAATAAGGTTTTGTACAAGGGTCAGCACTAAAGATGTTATTAGCCTCATAAACACAAGATAATATTCAAAGATGTGAGTAAATCTTATTAATGAAGATAGATGAGAGTAGGCTTCATCAAGAAGATGAGCAGTCCAATCTTGAATTTGAATATTTAAGTTCTATAAAACGACTGACTTCACTTGCAAGTGAAACGAGATTTCTGTGAAGCAGAATCGGCGTGACAAATAAATTTGACAGGATGATAAATGAGAGATAAGAGGAACAGTAAAGGAAGAACCATTCAAGGACAGGATAGAGAAGACACGACTAAGGTGGTGTGGTCATGTGAGAGGAATGGAGAGGGAAAGGATGACAAGGAGGATGTTGGATATGGAGGTGAGAGGTTGAAGGCTGAGAGGAAGACCAAGGGAGAGATGGCTGAAGGGAGTAAGGAGGAGTGTGGAGGAGAGAGAGGAGAGGACTGGGCCAAGTTGGAGGGAGAGAGGAGAGGACTGGGTCAAGGTGGAGGGAGAGAGGAGAGGACTGGGCCAAGGTGGAGGGAGAGAGGAGAGGACTGGGCTAAGTTGGAGGGAGATAGGGAGTGGGAGGAAAGGAGGCGGTGGAGAGGCTTGTATTCCAAACAGCCCGAGCCAGTGGCTGGAAGCTGTCCATGATGACTGTTTTTTTTAAAATCCTCATTCCATCATTTACAAAGAAAAACTTTGATTATCAAATTATTTTAATTTATAAAGATTGTTTTTACTGGTTTTGAAAAGTTATATTTATTTAAAGTAATCAAAATAAATGTTGGGTAATCAAAATCTCTGTTCAAGTTGTGGTAAAATGTAATTTTTATCATTAAAGGTGTCAAACTGATAGTTTATCCTCCTAAGAATTATATTCAATCAACCGGGGCTAATATATTAAATGATAACTCATTATGCTAGATGTGGCTTCGAGTGTGTTTTAGTCATAATCTTAACGCCACGACTTTGTTGTATCATTGTGTTTATACTTTTTACTTGCTTACTCCATGGCATTGTGAACTTGATAGCTCATGTCAAACTTACAAAAGTACGTAATCTATCTTTATCTTGAGCTAGTTATATCCAGTCTACCTTAGAATATTTGCGCTTTATGTGGGTCTGAACCCAAAAAAGTGAATTTTACATTTATGTTTGTCCCCATGTCTATCTGACTGCCCCAGGCCAGATTTAAAACGGTTTGGTGGATTTTTTTTGCAAACTTTATATTTAGTTATATGTTGTAGGGCAAAACTTCGGTACGTTTTTTTTTTTTTAAAACCTAGCCCTAAAATTAAGGATAGTTTACTAATAAGGGTTTTTTTAATTCCAAATTTTCTAAAATTGCTATAATGGTTTTGTTTAAAATGTATATCTGGGAAATATTGGACATGACAAACAAAACACTATACTTTTGTTTGGGGGGAAATTAATTAATGTGTAGTTTATTAATAGTGGATTTAATTTTAATTTTGAGATTTTAAGAAATAGGTCTAGTGATTTGGTTTAAAATGGGTATTTGTTAAAAAAAATTAAATAATAAATATATATATTTGGTTTTATAAGGAAAAAAGTATGTCAAAAAGTAGGTAACTGATAGTTTTTTTTAAACAATTACATTTTTGGAAATAGCTTTAAGGGTTGGTTTCAAAATTGGTATTTGGAGACTATTTTATATGATAATAAATAATGTTTGTTGTGTTTCTCTATAGTAAAATAATTTAAGTCTAGTTTACTTATGACAAGTTTGAGAAAATGTTAAATATTCTGAAAATGATATTTAAAGCGGATTTCAAAATGGG
>CABFVX010000015.1:566667-580623 GCA_902151425.1 Timema shepardi
ACATCTATGTTCTGAAGACACTATTTTTAAATTTTGAAACAAAACAATTGAATCATTGAAATATACGCTGTTTTTAAAATAATACTCGAATGAATGGTTTTAATTAAAAAATAAAAGTTTTCTATTATTTGTATTCAAATCGCTCAGCGTGCCGTAGGTTGCCAACCTCGGTCTTAGGTACTAGTTTTCAACCTAATTATATAACTATTTTTTTTAATCTGTGCATCTTACAACTTCTCCAGTAGGTATGCATACATGGTAATTACTGTAATGGGGTACGGATTATTAGGAAGGAAGTATTTTAGAGGTAATTTACCTGGAAGGAGGGTGGAATTTTTTTTTAAATCCACCTAAAGTTAACCTCACTGTGATTTGAACCCTGATCTCCCCACCATAAGTAGGCCAGTCTGAAACGAGATTGACGCCTTTGATCATTCGGCCACCGATGTGACTAACTATTTAATTTATTGTAACTGTACTTGAATAACAGATGATACTTATAAACTTAGGATTTGTATGTGAGCAATTTATTTCAAATATATTAGGGTGATACGTTTTCAAATACAATATTACTGACCAAATGGAGCGAGGTCTTGTTTTAAAACGACCGTTTAGTATTTCACCTCTTGTCTGTTCCACGATTACTGGCAAACGTGTGAACCAATTTTGACGAAATTTGGCAGGTAAATTCTTTTAATCTAGGCTGAACAATGTATTTATGTTTTTTTAATGCTGAAAATTATTGTGAAACTATTGTCTCCAGATACTAATATTATAAAGAGGAAAGATTTGTATTTTTGTTTGTAATGGATAAAATCAAAAACTACTGTTTTATTTTGAAAATTCTTTCGCCAATATAAAGCTACATTATCAACGAGTAACACAGGCTATATTTTATTTTGAAAATTTAATTTATTCCGCATAAAAATGTCGATAGTCACTCATATTTTATGGTAGAGTCTATGATGATTCTTCAATATGTGTGTTGAAAATAATAATGCGGGGGATGGGAAGGGGAAGGGTCTAGTATTTTATATTTGTATTATTTTGATGGGGTACTGGTACTTTCAACGAACACCCGACATTCATACTATTTTTTTAGCACCGCGTGTTACTACCCATTATGGTTATATGCTTATGTACAAACTACGCTAAAGGTTGTAAGTATTAAAAGGTTATATTTATAATAAGTGTACCCGCATTTGATTTTAGAAGAACAGTGGAATGTTTGGGGAAAAACACCCTCAGTACACTCGACTGAGATTCGAACCTCAATCTCTCCGTCATTGGCAGTTAAGTCTATTCTGAGAGGTGCGCTCTAGACCATGGAGCCATCGAAGTGGGTGGCGTATTTATTAAAGGTTAGGGGAAATAATTTAGTAGCAGTTTTTTTTATTTAATTTTTCTAGGTTAAACTTATATGAGCCTAGTAAAAAAAAGTGTTCATTTAAACACGTCTGGAACCTTCGTTATTATATATCTTATGTATTTCCATGTAAAATAGATTGCTAATTAACTTTAAGTGTTCTAATATCCCAAGGGAAAACTGTTTGTCTAATTTTTTTTTTATAAAATCTTTTGGGGTACTTAAGATAAATGTTTATGATTGAAAGAGTATAAAACCTAAAAAAAAAAAGTTGAAAAAATTCTTTACCAAACCATAGATAAAAAGGTCGAACCCGAAAAAATTTGAAGTTATATAGAGTAATACGCTACACCTGTGAGTCGGTGTCAAATACTTTTTTATTATTTAAGGCAATGAACACGTGTGCGATTTGATCAAATCGTCGTCTGCTTAGAAATATCAGCCATTAGTATTACTTGTATTTGGTCTAGGGAATATTATTATTAGATATAATCAAATTACATCTGATCATTATTCAGAGTAATGACCGCGATCCATAAATATAAAGAAATTAAGCGGTAACCTGGAAGCGGGAATTGAATTTGGAAGGTCAACATGACACGTCAATGTCCTGCTATTGCGCTATTAGGTCATGTTCACATTCTAACATAGGCTCACTGCCTTAAATAATTAATTGACTAATAACGAACTTGGAACACGCTCGATAATAATGGCGTCCATAACAGTACAGGTGTTTATTCTAGCGGATATTTCAAGGGGTGAATGGTCTTTTAATAGTGAAGCAGCAGTAGGTGACCTGGTGGTCTAGGGGTAAGGTGTCAGAGTTATGTGCTGGCGGCCGGGGTTCAATCCTCGGTCCCGGCACATATTTATCTGATCGCCAAACCCTTCCTTCACCTCTGACAAGACATCTTGTGAATGTGAGGAATGCCAGGCCTCCACCGTGGTTCGGATTCCACGTTAAACTGTAGGTCCTCCATTTCATCTCACAATCACCCTACCATTACACATTAGCGTAAGTGCGTATAACCCGAACGGGTAGTAAGACGCGGTGCTAATAATAATAATAATAATAATAATAATAGTGAAGCATAATGCAGTGTGAACAGATATTGATAATAGTTGGTTTGTGCGGAAGAAATAATTTTCTTTACCCCATTACTTACTGCCCTATACTTTAAGGGTAATTGTTTCAGGGGATGATTTGTTAATTATTAATTATCAAAACATATTTAAATTATAATGTAGCATTTTTTTAATCCGTAATACATGCACGAAATAGAAAAAAACTAATTTTGAGAAATGAACTAATTTATCTTTTAAATAAGAAATATGGTCAGTTTTCTCAATTTAACAACTAAAACGATATTTCAATTTAAAAAAAAAGTCCATCAGGCCAATTACTTAGTTAATTACTTATTTAGTATAATTAATATATTTAACTTCCAATTAAAAGTTCTAAGTCAGTTAGATTAAGTAATTAAAACAATTCATATGTCATCTATTTTCATTATAATCATTTTAAATTTAATTATAATAATTATTAATGTAATCTCAAAAAAAACAATCAATGATCGTGAAAAAAGATCCCCATTCGAATGCGGTTTTGACCCAAAAAGATATTGGTAAAAGATATGTCTTAGGGTTCGGCCAGACTGACAAGCGTGCGAGCGAGCGCGCATGCGACTGGGTGGCCACACTGGCGAGCGAGCGAGCGCGTAATTAGCAGACCCTATTTCATTAGAGAAGATGTCTCTGTCAAAGACACTTGGTACAACTCTGCTCCTCTAAAATTCTTACAACAAATATTTTTAATGTACTGAAGTGTTTTAAATTATTATTATTAGCACCGCGTCTTACTACCCGTTCGGGTTATACGCTTTAAGTACTAATTACTCTAATGGATTAGGAATTGGGAAGGTTGAATTAGAGGAAGTGAACCCGCATTTGCGTGGAAGGAGAATGGAAAACCATTTAGGAAAAATCACCCCCAGTTCACCCGACCGAGATTCTAACCTCGATCTCCCCATCCTCAGCAGTAGAGCTCAACACAAGCGCGTTAGCCAACTACGCCACCGAGGCGGGTACTTATTTATTGTTGTGGTTTTTTCATACTCTCCAAACTAATGGTGATTATTATTTGTAAAGGCCTACTTTGACTATAATATTGAAGTATTTTAACATATATTTATGGTCTTACCAATTAAATTAGGCCATTAATTGCAAATGTGTTAAGGCTATCACTGATAGAAAAAAGTCAAATATCATGTCAAAATGAGAAGTTTCCCAGCACTCAATGAACCAACATAGAATAATATTGCCTTGCGCCTGTAAACTAGACTGTACCGGGTCGAGCGCGAGCGCTTGAAAAATAGAAACAGTTCTATATTTCAAGCGCGCGCGCTCAGTCGCTCGCGCGCTCCAGTGTGGCCACCTCCCATTACAACCAATGTGTTCTATTTTATATTTTAGTCGCTCAGTCTGGCCGCCCCCTAAGCCGGCTTTTATAACAGCCATATTACGACCAAAGGAAAATATTTAAAAATGATTAAGACGAAAATGAAACAATGTCCAAGTAAAAATTGTGTCTTTTTTAGCCTCCTATCTCTGATTTTTAGTATTTACTAATTTTAGTGGTAATATTGGTTTTCATTTCACAACAAAACTTGAATATATTTTTATTTTTTACCATTTTACACCAAAAATGAATATTTTACTCACCAGCTTCTTATTTCGAAATCCAACCTTATATTTAACGAAATCCAATCATTTTATTGACATCAAATCTTGGTTTCTACCCATATTCACTAACCCTAAGAGATTAGGAACTCGAAAGTTCGTTGTCACATATACAAAAGTATGCTTCCATTACTATATTGGGCTAGTTTTACCCAGTCCACCTCATTACACCCTCTCCCTTTAAGGTCCACTCTGTGTCTGGTTCTTCCCGAGTCAATACCCTGAACACGGTTCTATATTCTCCCCATTTGTAATTATAATACGGAGAAAAACAATTAGACTACTAAAAAACACACAGTTTCTCAGACAAGCCGCAACTTCATTTAATGAAAAGAAACAGTAATTAATTTTAAAGCTGATCTTTTAGATTGTTTAAATGATTTTAATTTTAGAAAATGCGTCTTATTAGAATAAAATAGCAATATACGCAAGCATTTAGTTACATTTGATACAAAGAACCAAGTCTCTATCCGAGGAAGAGGACTGTGAAAATAGAAGGCTAAGAGCTAAAAAAAAATCACTAATATAAAATGTAGATCCCCCTCTTTCAGCCATAATAACAATTTATAAATATTAACATCGTATACTGGTGAATATAAATACTCGAAACCAATATTGTGCTCGGTGAAGCAAAATATGATGTTTATATTGATATCATTTTAATACCACTGAACTCTTATATCGTCATTAAAAAAACTCGTAGTGGTTTTCATTAACCCCGTTTTTATCGATTCAAATAATGAAACGAATGGAAAAGAAGTAAATAACAATATATATATCCTATATTTTACATTTCGAATGAGTTTTTATTATCATTTCAGTGGCATCTGTCTTGACCAAAATTTGCTTTAATTTACTCTAAAAAAACTTTAAGTTTGTTTGTTTTTGTGCTAATCATATTACTACCCACTTTAAAAAGCCATAATTTATACTGTCTATTCCATAGTAGATATTATATAAGATGAGAAGTGTGGGCTATAAGGTAATACACAATAACCTTCAGGGAAAATTAATTTGAAGCGACATGAATGGAGTCGTGATTTTTCTCGAAAAGCCCGAGCTTGTTTTTAACCAATTATTATTCATTAATTAATGATCCTATGGTAATTTAATTGGTATATTTAGAAATCTACATAATTATTCATTTGATGGACTAGAAGTAGGCAAATAAAAAATATAAGGGTCTAAAAGATAAATTTAATCGTCTATTTATCAAACACATAATATTATTAATTAATAATATGAAGTCGAATCTGTAAGATGCAGTATTAGATAATAATTAAATTTCCTCCGTATTTTGATCTTGGAAAGGTAGTATAGTAAATGTCCTTTTAAATGAAGGCTGGTATCAAACGTTTCAGTCAAATTTTCATTATTATTTTTTTACGTCTAGATAAGATACATTTACCAAATCAGGATGGGAAATCACATTACACACATTTTCCATTCTCAAAGCCAATAAGTACCCCTGCAAATAATAATTTATTTTATTTAATTAAATTTGACAAGATACCTCTTTTAGCCATAATCCAAAGTGCATTAGAAAGGTTTTACGATTGTGTAATAGATGGTAGCACTATCTTTATTTGAGTTAAAATAGTATTTCCTCCTTTTTCCCCCGTACCGTGCATAATGTAAAGTTATATTAGCTGTAGCTGTTACGCTTTGTAAATAATATAAATATAATTTATATATATGTCTATATAAATAATAAAACTAATAAACTATTAAAAATGTTATCAATGTTGACCACAACAAATTAATATTTGTATTTTCTAAAAGTTCCCTTACACCAGAATCATATGATAGATAGGCACTGTTTCTTCCTAGAGATTTAAAATATCTAGATTCAACTCTCGGCAGGAGTTTAAATCTATCAATATTAGAGTAAGCTTTTACTTTGTCGGGTGATGATGAGTTAATAATGTAGCCCGTTTTTTGTTTCATAATTAATAAAATATGTCTCTAATCCTTAAACCAAATAATACGAATTCAAATATATTTTAATATTTATAAACGCAATATTCTTATACATGATACGGTTATTTGGAAAAGATTATACCTATTTCTTAAAAAATTTAAATCAATTTGAAATCATTAAAGTAATTTTTGTAAAAACAATCATAGCCTTTTCTTAGTTTGTAAGTTATTTAAAGTTATTGGATTGATATTCATTGATAATTTATTTAGAAAATATATATATTTAAAATTTGTTTGAACAATTAAGCTACATAAGAGTACACCTGGAAACCAGACATACATTTGAACAGACAAAACCGGTATGGCAAAAAGAAAATGAAGTTAAGGATACTTGGAAAGTAAATCCCCGTTCAATAGGCTCCCTAACCGCTTCAATGGCCAAACTATTTAAGACGTCACTCTCGTGCTAGACTGGCCTGCTGGGAGCTAGAGATTCAAATCCCTGTCGGGTCTACTGAAGGTTTTTTTTTTTTACTAAATTGTTTCCTACTCTTTCTCCACCCAAATTTGAGTATATTACCACCAAAATGCTTCCTTCCTCCTCCATGTCACATTAGAGTTACTATTATTTATTACATACGTTTAATCTGAACAGCTATTAAGACGCGTTGATATATATAAATATATAATAATAAGATCCCGTTTTTCATTATTAATATTCAATCTATGTGTCATGTATATATATAATTATCACCCCGAATTACTACCCGTTCGGGCTATACGCACTTACGCTAATGTGTAATGGTAGGGTGATTGTGAGAATAAATGGAGGACCTACAGTTTAACGTGGGATCCGAACCACGGTGGAGGCCTAGCATCCTTCACATTCACAAGTTGGGATTAATACACGTCTTGTCAGTGGTGAAGGAAGGGTTTGGCAATCAGATAAATCTGTGCCGGGACTGATGAATGAACCCCAGACTTCCAGCACAGAAGTCTGACACCCTACCCCCTAGAACATCAGGTCATCTATATATTATTTAATCTCTGTATTTTATATATACATAAATATATATGTATATATAAAGCTAGAAAGTAAAAACATATAAATATATGTGAATTGTTTTAATAAATTCAACAAGTGTGTGAAGAACCTGTTTAAGCTTCATGTTTTGATGTGTGCAAATAGTCGTTTTAAAGGTTTTATTGCTGTTTTAAAGGTCATATGTTTAAGTTAACAAGTTTTCGCTAACTAATTGGCGATTATGAACCCACGGATCTTTACTTGGTATCCAAAGCATGCTAGGTGCTTAACGTGGGGATATAGGGAACGTAAGCTAATGTTAATATGTTTTGAAGTTTTTTTATATCAACACTTTTTTTAACTCAAATAGTTATCCAGTAAAAACATAAAATTTAATTTTCTTCACATAGTAATTTCAACAATTGTTGAATATCTGTCGAGGGTGCCCTGGAGTTTAGTGAAAACTTTTTCTCTTTATTTAAAAAGTTTCTCATCTAATTCTGCTATGCTCATGACAGATATTCAACAACTGTTGATATCATCAGGAGAAGAAAATTAAATACAAAGTTTCTACTGAAACCATATTTTATTTATTTTGTCCAAGAAAATGTTTTGCTATAAAAACTGTAAAAGCACTCTCCTTAATTTGCGCTATCCTACACTTCCACCTTAAGAGACCATCTAGCTTAGATAGGTAATACAGTTCAAGCCAAGGGACATATCGTGGTATGGTTCGTTCTATATTTCATACATTATAAAACGGTGCAATTAAGATAAACGAAACAATTAAACCTTTAAAAAAAATACATCAGAATTGAGAGCTAATTAATTTAAAATGAAAAATATTATAAAACTTATCCTAATTTTTTCTGTTAAGTGAAAAAAAAATTACAAAACCGCACTTGGATAATTTTAATGGTTCAAGCGTAATTTTTTAGCAACGCATCTTACTACCCGTTTGGATTAAACACTCACGTACTAATTAAACTAATGGTTTCAGGGATTAAGAAGGCTAGTTTTAAAATAAGTGCACCTGCATTTGCGTGGAGATATATTGGTTAACAATTTTTTAGAAAACCACCCTCAGTACACCCAACCGAGATTTTAACCTTGATCTCCCCGTTATCAGTAGTCTAGTTTACTACTAGAGTAGTGCGTTAAATCAAGTAGCCATCGAAGCGGGTAATTTAAAAATATAAATTAATATGTTAAAATGGTTTCACTACTCTCATTTCTAAGGAAGCCTACATACAACCACACCAAGATTTGACGTCTTGTTCGAGCTACACCTGAGTACATAAATTTTTACTGTCAGAGTACTGCAAGGTCCTGTTTTAACTTGATAATTTTAGCAGTTAGTATGTCAGACTATCTATTTATCATTCCTTGCGTTGACCAATTTAATTTTAACGAAAATTGCAGGGACATTCTTTGAACCTAGGCTTGTATGGTTTTTTCGATATGGTTATCCGTTTCAATATGGTGGCCGCTCAAAGGGTTTCTCGTTTGTTAAATCATCTCAAATGATTTGAATTTAGAATTCCAAGCAACCGATGGAGTAAATATGACTTGTTTCTTTTGCGAATCCTGACATATACTGCTATTCTGACATCTTAAGCCACGTAAACAACGATTACTCTCCATGAATATAATTTACTACTAAGGCTATTGGCCCTTTTTATTTGACGTGGAAATGCAGAGCCATGGGAACAAACGGTTATCTTCAAGAATTTTAATTGTTTTGCAATTTTCTTTTCGGAAACGGTTTGTTCAAGAATAGAAGCATGTTTATTAAGTTATACTTTTTATATTCACACCTCCCCTATGATTTTAACAGTGATCAAATATTTATAATTTTGACATTTTTCAATAGAAAACAGCCTGATTCATAACAAAAAATAAGAAAATGTATTAATTAATAAACATCGATACATTATCTTAGAAGGGGCGTTAAAAATATTATCATAGAAATTTCACTCGCTCTCAAGAAAACTGATATTTCCAAATGAATTGTTTTTCCTCAAGACCTGTCTGATAGCTGGCGCCATCTATGGTTTCCGTGATCCGTCTGTTCTTGTTGGCGCGGAAGGATACTTAGGTCGGTTGTGAAGCCTTTCACCCTCCCACCCACCAGCCCACAAAATAGGCTTGACAAGGTCAAGGGCCTTAAATATAGTATTCATTGGTGTTCTGTCTTATATCAACACCAAATAAAGATATCTCATAGCTACTTAGGATCCAAGGAGAAATTTTAGGAGACATTTCAATATGAAATCCAATTATAGATATTTTAAAACAGTGTTAATGATAATAACATGGAGGAAGGGAGTTCTAGTGTTCGCAGAGCTACTAGTAGGACCATCGTTAGAAATACATTTTGTTAACATCTAGAAACAAAATCTTTTCACGTATTTTTCTCAATATTTAGGCTTAGAATCAGTCAAGTATCTAAATTTCCTAAATGTTACTTATTTAGTATTTAATTCCCTGACATTTGCCAGTTTTACCTGACATCTAAAAATTCCCTGACTTTTCCAGGTTCTACCTTTTTCCCTATAGCTTACCATCATGCTAAAGTTTAAGAAATATATGGTTATAGGAAAAGTAAAGCACAGGTTTAGAAAGGCTGTTGAAATCTCAGTCGTAAACTCACTTTACACGAGAGTTATCTAAGAATCATTCACGATATAATCCAGGGCAAGCTGTATTTTTTTTTTTTCATACATCAGAATTCAGTTCAAGTAAAAATATTAATAGTGTCAAGAGGCAATCTATAATGTCCTTATAATGGTGACTTGAATGGTAATTAAAAGCCCATTAAAGGAAATGCATAGTATAAATCACATCAAAGTCCCATATAAACCCTATATCACGAAAATCTTTTATAAATCACTATCAACATAAGATATTGTCAAAGTTACATTGTACCATCGTGTGGCAATTTCACTATAGTATATACCAACGTGTGATCACCTCGCTAAAACATCTTGTGCCAATCACATTTTAATACCAAGTGTAAATCACACTACACCTACGTGTGGCCATCACTCTATTCCATCACAATAAAATATATCTTGGTGATTGTACTATATCATTGTAGCGTGGCATTCACTTTTGGCCTATACCTTAAAGGTACTATATTTTCGCAACCACCTGTGAAAATCCATCTCTATCATTATGACCCGCCTCGGTGGCGTAGTTGGCTAACGCGCTCGTCGTGTTGAGCTCAACTGCTGAGGACGGGGAGATCGAGGTTCGAATCTCGGTCGGGTGAACTGGGGGTGTTTTTTCCTAAATGGTATTTCCACTCTACCTCCACGAGAATGCGAGTTCACTCCCTCTAATCCAACCTTCCCAATTCCTAATCCATTAGAGTAATTAGTACTAAGAGCGTATAACCCGAGCGGGTAGTAAGATGCGGTGCTAAATATTATTGAGCTACCATTATGTGGCAATTACAACCTACTATAACGTGGAAATCCCACAATACCATCCTGTGTCAAGAATTGTATACAATCGGTAAAAAAAAATCCCTATACCATAGTGCAGATCTTTCAGTATCCCTACCATATCAAGAGGAAATGTATATTCCATTCACGGTAGGAATTGACTTCTGAAAGGCCTTTTTCCCTACCATAAATCTACTATGTAGTAGGATATTGGTAGGAAAAAAGACCTTTCAGAGAGTAATTCCTACCGTGAATGGAATATAGAATCTACCTATACGGTAGGTGAGTGACATCCTAGTAGAAGGTTCTTTATTGCAAACATTGCCTGAGAGTATTATTAGAATCATTTGATAACTCTTTTTATTGATAATATAATGTCGAAGCACATAATAATGATTTCCGAATAGGTCGACATTAGTGACTTTTAACCCGTGTTTGCAATCAAGAATCTTCCGATATATGCCACCTACATTCCTAATGTAGATAAGGTGTGTATATTCCTCGATATAATGACTTGAAAAATCATTAGAGACTCGCGAAAGAACAAATAATACTAAATTTTAAAAAAAAAACCCAACTCTAAACTGCGACAAGAGAACACTTTGGACGTACCTTATTAATAGACGGAGCACGAATAAAGGACGGCAAAGTGAGGTATGACTTGTTCACACAATGACGCACTGGAGACTTTTAAACCCCAACTGAGATGGTTAACTCACTCCGTGATTCTGTCTATCTGTCTGTCTTTTCCCCCACGCTAATGGCTGGAACAAGTGAGACGATGATGGAGGGAGAAGGATGCCAATGTATGGAAGGTTGGGTTCTAGGAGGAGGTTGGAGGGGGTACAGAGAAGAAGCTGGTTTAGGTTTTGGTAGGAGCTGCTGTTGTTCGATCGTTGAATTCAGGTCATCAGTGAAAGTCCTGTCAAGTTTCGTGGAATGTCTTTGGTTCTACTTGGAATTAAATGTAGGAATGGGTGTTATTCATAGTCACGACGAGGAAAATTGAGCGTTTATGTATGCGTTTTTTATTGTTTCATAATAGTAGTTTGGATAATGAATTACTAGAAGTGATAATTAAGAGGCGTTGTGTCGGTAGGAAGACGGAACAAGCGACCAAAGTAGGTTTTATTTTTACGAGATCCTGAAAGTTAAACAACATCCGCCTACATTAGAATTTCTGGAGCAGATTCTGGCTTTAGTTGCAAGTCAGTGACCTGGGTTGTTTATTTATCAATAAATAATAGGTAAAAACCTGCTTCGCTAGTTGAATGGTCCAAGGTAGAGGATAGGAGTGGTCGATCTCGTGGAAATTATCTGTCGATCACGTAAGAAAACTATATCGTCATTACCGTGAAGGCGTCACACTCGCAATGGACTGGACAGCCTATGTCTGGGAGATCCGGGATCAAATCCCGTTTAAGCATGGAAAAAAAGAGCATGTTATTTCCTAATTAATTTAGACATTTCTCCTCCACGCAAATGTGGGTACACTTCCTCTAAATTCAACCTTCCTCATACCCTATCACAGGAGTCCCCAATTATTATTTTTTATCGAAGTCAATTTAAAAAATTTGTCAGACTCGCGCGGTCTGGCAAACCTAAACAATGACTTAATAAGTCCTATAGGCCTACACTAATTCAAAAACGTGATTTTCTTTCCTTTTAGTTATTTTACTTATTTATTAACAAAAACGAAAACAACATGTTTCTGGTAAATTAAGCGCAAAATTATTCAAACTAATTTTTTTTTACTCTAATACGTCAATTTACAGTGATAGGTAAAAACATAATTACCAATAAAATATTACGAAATTTTATTTATATTTATTTTCATTTTAATAAGTGATTCTTTCTTTTTTAACAACCCGCCTGAAATTTGGAGGGAAGTTGGTGCAACTTATTCTCCTCCCGTGTATTTTGCCCTCCTACTTAAATAGAATAATTTCTTATGTCTATCGCTATCTTGTAGATGTCCATATAATTGTTTCTGCGGTCCGGATTTGGACCGTGGTCCACCATTTGGCGACCTCTGCACTATCACATTAATGTGTCTAGCCCACAGACAATCCTTCTCTGTCGTCTAGCCCAAATAGATAGTAAGATGCGGTGACCAAGAGACCAATCTACATTATACACCAACACCAGTGGCTGAGTAGTCTAAGGCGTTAGACGTGCGTGTCGCTTGGTCACGGTCGACCAAGAGATCTGGATTCGAATCCTGGTCGAATGCACTAGGGGATTTTTCTCCCTGATATTTTTTTATCGCTCTTTTCTTAGCCCTAACATTAACACATTTCGTAATTCCAATCACTTATATTAAGTCGTTACTAGCCCCATTAATGCTTTAATGAATATATCACCTTTTTTTAAATATCTAAATAAATAATTTAGGGTAATATATTTAAAGACTTTTTTATTTATAAATAACTGCTACATTTTAATTTTAATTGAAACAGCCTTCCTTATCTAACAACTATATAATGAATTAAATCTACTTTCATCTATTCATAAGTCAAGTCATGGGATACTTTTGATAAATAACATTAATACACACAAACTGGCACTAACAATATGCTATCAATGTGGACAACCCAAAAAGTTTGTATTTTCTAAAATTAATATTAAAATTGGACTCTATTTTGAAACTTGCTTGTACCCACCAGTAAATAGGTGCACTGAAAGTGGGAAAACGTGTATTTTTATAAAAAAAGGCAATTCTTATGATTTTTAATTTACGGTGTACAGACCCGAAATCCGTTCTGGGGCTTTAAATATGCATTTGTTAGGTAAAGATAAAAATTCTTAAGTAATTTTCAATAATCTATTGTTAGTCAAATTATTTGAATCAAGCAAACGCAAGTTTCATTTTATATTCACAATTAAAAGATGTATTTATTTTAGTCTTTAAGTGTTTCAATTTATTTATTATTGTCTGTATTTTTAATTTAAAAAGTATAGACAATTTATGACTTTCAGCCAAACTTGTTGCGTACGTATTGTTCAATATTCACACTTCCATCTCCTAGTTTTGACCTTATTTTGATGTATTCTTTTTTCTATAAAAGTATTTAATTTTTGGATATGGGTTTATTTTTAAAAATTGGTATAAGTTGTATAAACAGATTAAATAAATAAAAAAAACACAGTGGATGGACCAGGGATGATTGCAGAATTTTTGGTTATTAAGTTTATAGGTTGATCGTAATCCAAAAAATGTGGCTGACAACTGATATGGATGATTTGAAATGAATATGACTTCAAAGTATATTCTCCTTAAAAAATAGTTTAATTGAAATTAAAAATTATTTATTTTAATTTAATTAACAGTATAAGCCTACGTATCTATCGATTTATTCATTATTATTATTTTTATCAATAATCATGTTTTTTAAATTTATAAAACCTATAACTATAATTACGAGAAACATGATATTCACAATAAAGGAATAAATACA
>CABFVX010000015.1:590359-634741 GCA_902151425.1 Timema shepardi
AATGGGTTTTAAGAAATAAATGAACGTCTCCAAAACCAGAATTACTATTTATTTATTTAGTAAACCGATTATAAAACATGGAATAAAAATTTCTTCATTTTTTTTAGCACCGCGTCTTATTACCCGTTCGGGTTATACGCCTATGTACTAATTACGCTAATTGTTTTAGGGACTAGGTGGGCTGTATTAAGGAGAAGTGTACTCACATTTGCGTGGAGGGAGAGTAGATAACAATTTTGGAAAAAAAAAAAACTCTCGGTAAACCCAACTTCGATCTCCCCCTTACCGTCAGTCTATTCTACTGCGAGAGTAGCGCGTTAGGCCATGCGTAGTTTCTTTGGGGGTGTATGAAGGGTGTTAATGCAACACATCTTACTACCGGCCCAGTTTAGAGGAAATGTATCCGCAGTTGCGTAAAGAAAAGTGGAAATTTGTTCTCCCGATCGTGATTGGAACCATAACCTCCTAATCAATGGGAGCCAGACCAGACTATGGACACTTTTATTTTATCACCGCGTCCTACTAACGATTCAGGCTATACGCATAAATGATATTTACTTTAATGGGGTACGGATTAGGAAGGAAACATTTTAGAGGTAATCCTCAAATAGACGTAACAGGGATTCTAACCCTGATCTCCCCGTCGTCAGCAGTTCAGTCTAACTTGAGGGTTATGCCTTAGACCATTTGGCCATTGAAGTGGTTTGAAAGTGGATTCTTTAAAATGCATGTTACATATAGCCCCAGTGATGTTTAAAAATAATTAATTGCTTCAGTAGGAATTAAATGTCTAAAAAATATTAATCATTTCCAAATTTTGTCGTGGGACTTAACCACAAGTCAACGCACAGAGAACTCCCTTTCCCTATAAACCCAAAAATAATTGCTCACCACATTCCGGATTACTTTAAATAAATATTTATTATTGGTTTTTATTAAAATATTGAAACATTACAGATACCGTGTCAACCCCGATGGTATTGAGGTAAAGTACTTGTTCATGGCTTCAAACCCAGCCGAGGTCTACGGATTTTTTTAACGATGAAAATCTGTAGCACAACTTCCTTCAGGTGGAAAATAAAGCCGTCGGTCTCGTGTCGATTGTTACGTGTAAAAATAACCTCTGTAAATAATGTAAAAACGCCTTTCCCGACAAAAATTGGTAAGCACTTTCGCTCTCACTCATAGAAATTCATTGTGGAAGGCAATTTGAGCCGCCACACTTTCATAACTCTCCTAGTAAATGTGATTTATACCATAAGGTGCAGGCAACACTATCCAGCCGGAGGAGCAGACGGAGTTCGTTCCCAGCTCCAGGTGATTAGAAAACCCATCAAACCGTCCTTCGGGTTGTTGACTTAAAAAGATGATGGTTCCTGTAAATGTTTAGCTAAACTCATGTCCTCGCTACTTTTAATTTTATTTTAAAAAAACTTTTTACGACCGTTATTTTAAATATTGGACTTGTGGACTTTTGCTTTAGAAGGTAAAATGTAATTGAATATTGCCTTCCAATCGATACATTCTGAAGGGGTGATCAGCCACCATTATCGGAACATATCACCTTTGCTTCATTCTCCTTTTAGGTTCCGTTGGGCCATTTTAAATCGGTTAGTAACTTTTAATCTAGGGTTAAATGAAGGTCCTAGTATATCATATAATTTTATTTTCCCCCGAAAAGCAATCATGAAGGTTCTAATTAAATAGTGCTGATGGAGATGTAATTTGCAAATCTAATTAAATATTACTCTAGCCAATGAACGAACAGCCTATAAAAAATCGTGTGTTTGTGTGTGTGTGTGTGAACTTTATGACGTGACTTTTACGATAAAATCTTGGTATGAGATTATAGTGTAATGGAAATGTTGAATATATCGTGTTTTAGGGACTATGAATGATTTAAAAAATAATACATTCATTTAATTAGCTCATCGAGAGTAGTTTTACATACCTTTACCATTTATTCAATAAAATGATTATTTTAAACTAGTTTGTGTTGTGGCAAGGTCAAAGGCGTGTAATGAGGTTCGAACCCACACCCCACTCCCTGACTCTTGATGTACCCCTGACCCCCTAGGGGTGGTACATAAATACTTATACAAACTTTTATTTGCTAAAGGTACAGTACAATTTACTTGTGGCCCCATCTCATCCATAGAAAAATAAGCTTTATAAGTCCTTTCTCAAAAGGTGTATCAACTAATCAGTCTAGAGTCATATGCTTTCACTTAGCTTTGCTTCTTAATACCTGTTTGGTTTGTACGACTATGTGCTAATTATACTAGTGAGCTAGGGATTATAAAGGTTTGATTTAGAAAAAAAAAATCTCTCGCATTTATATTAGGGGAGAGTGAAAAATCATTTAGGGAAAATATAATCATAATTAGTACATAGTGTATAAACTGACTAGGTGGTAAGACGTGTTTCTTATATACTCGTATGTATCTGTATGGGAGATGGGACGCTCTAATCCGAGAGATTTGAGATGTCTAATACTCTCGAAAAAAGTATTTCGATTTCAATCATGAAAACCTTGAATTCAACTAACAATAATTAATAGACAAGACAAACCAAATTATAATGTTGTCAGAATTTTTTAAATTATATTTAATATTTTCACTTTAACTATATTTTTGTACATGTTTAAAGATTATCGAGGATTCGAATTTTGATTGAAAATTCGAAAGAAAATATAAGATTCTTATTCGAGAAATATAAGATTCGACCCATCAATAAATACATTTATATTAATAAGAGTTTGTCTGTCACGAGCATTCCGCGATATCTACCACATGCAGAGGGGTGAAATTTTAAAATTAATAGCCCCTACGCATAAATATATGAATTTCGAATCTGTTGTTTTAAATTTTTTACTAGATTTTTTTAAAATATTAAAAACTGTGTCGGAAATAATAAAATTGAAAGGTGTTTTTTCTGACTGTTTGAATCAAATAATTTTTTTTTAGTTTAGCACCACGTCTTACTACCCGTTTGGTTTATACGCTTAAGTACTAATTACGCTGATGGGTTTAGAGATTGGTAAGGTCTAATTTAGAGGAATTGAACGTGCATTTGCGTTAAGGGAGAGTTAAAAACCATTTAGGGACAACCACTACCCCAGTTCACCCGGCGGAGATTCGAACCCCAATCTCCCCGTCCTCGGCAGTTCTGGCTCTACACGAAAGCGGGTTTGAAACAAATAAAAACGTGATCACTACCTTGGGAAACTCTGGGTTCTTCTAGTATGTTCTCGTACCTACAGTATGTATTCTATATCATCAAGAAATGCGAAGATATAATATTGGCGCCTTCCTTACGAGTGAAGGACCAGTGAGTAGTGAGAACTACCGACCCGCCCCCGGGGCTGTGTACATATATCTAAAGGAAGCAGGGCACGTCGTCTCGCGGGAAGTGACGTCATATATAATGACTGCAAGGAGTCTAGAGAGTGAAAGTTGTTCCCACTCGATTACAGGACACTGTCCCCTTCCTTCACGACATCTCGCTTATTTACAACACACCGCGTGGCGTACAGGTATAGTTAGTTTCACCACCGGCGGTTTAGCGAGGTCTTTTCTTAGAAGATGGGAGAAATAAAGAGATGGTCATTGGGGGGCGGTACTACTCGCCCCCCCCCCTTCCCCAGTATCGTATTCCTCCTATATAGAGGGTCAATATTTCCGTATACAAAGTTTTTTGGCTAAATGTATGATACAATTTTCTAGCTTACTAACCACTTCACACACACACACCCAGAATAAATATCATTCTACGCACTTGCCCTTGTGGGTCTACTTAGGCCTATTAATGGTTAGAACTGAATTAAAATAAGTTTGAAATAGATACAAAGTTGTCTAAATTTGGTAAATGAGTTTAAAAAAATTAAAATAAACTTACTTAACATAGTAAAAATAAGCTATCTTAAATAATGTATCCAAACTATACTTTCAGAATGGATATTGGTGTTATTTACTAGAGTTACGGATCCGCTGATACCACTACATAACATTTAAATACATAGCCTGCTTGAGAGTACATTAAGATATTTATTTTAGCTAAGCCTTAGCTATAATTTTGCAATCAAACACGTAACATTTTGGAAGGGAGGAATGTTTTGGCAATACAAGCATATTGATAATATTTTACTATATTATATACATATATGTAAATTGCTTACGTACGTTTGCAACTATCAAAGTTCCTTCCGATCTGAATTAGATTGTACTTATTTAAAACAGACTATACTTGGTGAAGAACCAGTAGCTATTTATATTTGAGGTATTTAACGTGATATTTCTGAACTGACTGATTATATCAGTACACGACTTATAAACTAACTTAAATCAAGAACAGACACATCACCAAGTCTTTAGGAATTGATTCATCACTGTGAAAGGGGGAATCCATTTTTCACCATATATAAATACTTTTGCATTTCGGGAATCGAACACTAACTAAGTAGACATACAAGCTACTGTCAATAAAGATGGCTTGGGTTATTTTTCGGCTGGGTGCGACTAGCTAAAATTTAAAATATCCTAACTAAATATATTCTAAATTTGATTACGAAGTTTTTTTAATGTGCTTTATGAAAAGTTGGGCTATTATGTAATTATTCGAGATTTATATTAATTTTTCTTTAAAGTAAATTTATTTAAATGTACTTTACCTTCATTAGTTAGAGTGTGTAGCTCAACAAAAGATCATATAACGTAGAATTTAATTTACTTCACGTGCACACAAAAACAATACAGCCATTGTCTGTCGAAACGTGAAAGCCCTCAAAAAAGCACAAAGACTCAGTTTGATCAAAATAAGACCGATAAGCTTTGAAGTACCACCACTTTGTTCATTATTATTTTGTTCTCAATGCATCTCTTTCTCTCCTTCCCGCGCATGCGCTCACGCTTCTTCTCCTTCGTTCTACTAATAACCAATATTGCTCAAAGGCAGTTGGCGGGTCCCATGGTAACTCTAAACTCTTTCACCTTATTATGACAAGATTTCTTTTATTAATGAATTCATTTAAGTACTAGATCTACTCCTTGTCACTTTGTTAGATTATTTTATTCGAGTCACTCGCCTCGGTGGCGTAGCTGGTTAACGCGCTTGTCGTGTTGAGCTCGACTGCTGAGGGCGGGGAGATCGAGGTTCGAATCTAGGTCGGGTGAACTGAGGGTGGTTTTTCCTAAATGGTTTTCCACTCTCCCTCCACGCAAATGCGAGTTCACTTCCTCTAATTCAACCTTCCCAATTCCTTATCCATTAGAGTAATTAGTACTTAAAGCGTATAACCCAAACGGGTAGTAAGACGCGGTGCTAAATATTATTATTATTATATATTATTTATTCGAGTCAGTTGCGTATCTGGAGGCGGGTTTAATAATTCAAACCGCCTTATCAATTCACTTTAAAGGAATTTAAAAAATAGTATATATTTTATCTTTTTTTTTGGTCATATTTGAGTTTATGAAAGTAATGCGTAGGAGCTCTTTGGAAAAAAAACTCATATTAATATATTATTACTAGCTAGGGATTAAAATATACACCTATATTACGATAAGTCTCTAGTTCAAATAAATTAAATTGGATTTATTAGACTAGACCAACTTTAGTGGCTGAATAGTCTAAAAAAAAATATATTAACATCGACAAAGATACTATGTCCATTTGAGCTGAATAAACCAATTTAGTATACACAAACTGGATTTGAACCCCGAAATATCCGTCATCCAATGCAAGATTAACACCATACAACATTAGTCCATTGAAGTGGGTCCTCTAGTTCTTAATTGAGTTTATCAATCAAAGATAAGCTTAAATAATATCGAATTAAAAATTTTTTAATGATGGAATATGAAAGAACAAAGATAAAACTAGCTTATCCCTCTTTGTAACGCAATACTAACATGTGTATCTTAAAAATTCAAAATTTAAGGACAGTATTATTTTGATAGAAAGGATCCTTTATAAAATAATATATATTTTTAGGTTAACATTGATAGCATTCTAACATATTAATTGTGTTATTTTATAGTTATTGATATATATATATACATATATATATATATGTATATATATATATATATATATATATATCAAAAGTGACAGCTACAGATCAAATGACTTGACTTATGGATACGTGAAATAAGACGTGACTTCTCTAGTTGTCGGAGAAGGTCTTACTATAAAAATTGGTCTGTATATACTTTGTGTTATTATTATTATTGGAGGGGGGGGGGGCTGGGTGCTTTGTCTGTTCTGGATTTAAGTGAGTATTTAATTTGTGTTTTATATCGCATGGTATATATCATCGGGAGGGTCATGACATGCAGGTTTGGCCGGCTTATGTGTAGACTATTAGCCGCTCTGTTGGCACAGAACGTTGCCCAGGGTACACCATAGAAGGTAGTCTTCACTTACCCGTCATTAGATGATGGGACGATAGTTATTATGAAGTTCTGGATCCGGGGTGAGTCTTAACTTAACCTAACCTAACCTAACTTAACTTAAACAAAACCTGGTGACTGTTGGGATCATTCCCCTTAGAGGAAAAATACCCAAGGTAACCAGTCGGAAATCGAGCCTGAGATCCTTAGATTCTTAGCTAGGTGCAGTGATCACTACACCATGGGACCGGTTAATTTATACTTAGTATTCTAATATAATTAGTTGGTTCAGAAAGTGCACGTTAAATACCTCAAACAAATAAACTATATTTTCACCCATATTGAAACACACACATTGACTAGGCCTATGTTTATGATCATATATGTAGAATTTTTAAGGTTACTACTAAGTATTGTCAGAGCATACGTATCATTAAAGTATATTTTATATTTCAAACACATTGTCTTTTAAACTACTGCGTTATAAAGTCAGGCTGTTTTAAATAATTAGTAAATCTGTAGTCTAGTCTGTGCTAAATATTAAGTTCAAGGTGAGCCGTCATGCAAATGCAATATTTAGGGCCACTGCTACGTCATGAAACCAATGTCCACCTTGACCTACTTCAATAGTTTTTACGTGCTACGAGCTCTATTAAGTGACGTAATAAATAAATAAATATTTATATGATAGCATCACGTCTTACTGCCCCGTTCTAGTGATACGCGTATGTATTAATTACGGTAGCGTGCTAGGGATGAGGAAGGTTACACTAAAAATAACATTTGGAAGTACTTGATAAATTGGAGCGTTTAGAAGATTTAAATATCGACTTTTAATGACGGTGTGGCTTTCTTTCACGTTCGACATAAAAAAAAATATTTGAGATATCGACCGGTCGGGCTGGAACAGACACAACAACCAGCAACCTGGCCGCTAATATATCACTGCGATAACTATTATTTAAAAAATGCCATAAAATCTGTAATCAAACCCGGGACCACTATGGGCTTATTCTTTGTATCAAATTTAATTATAAATGATATTAGAAAAAAAAACCGCTTTAAAGTAAGAATTTGGAAAAAAAAAGAATAAGTTGTGTAAGTTTTCTTTTCGTTCGGCAAATATATATATATATATAGGTGGAGGTGTAAGGAAGGGAAGTAAAGAAAATTCTATGAAAGTAGTGGGAAAAGAAACCCGGATAAAAGTAAGAAAGACAAGAAAACTTTTAATGCGTTCTTTTTCAGTTCCGTAACTTTGTCCTAGGTCCGGGGGGAGACCGAGTAGATTTGGAGGGGGACAAGAAGGGGTTTTGAAAGTAGGAAGTTGATCCAACATGACGCCATTACTCCTCGAAATGTAGCTTGGTCCACGTTGTTTGGGAACGACATTTGGGACTCAACAAACGAAAGACCAAATTTTGTGTTTCCTTAAACAAAAATTACAATAAAATGTTAACAGTAGTCGAGGGTAATATGTATAATTTACCCGATAAGACTCGTAAAGACTTTAAATTTTATAGGTTTCGAAACTTCAAGAAACTAAACAAAAGAAAAAAGTTAAATTTGAACCCCAACACATGAAGACTTTTAGTGTAATACCAGTTTCTTTTTTTTATTATTAATGCGTTCAACACTAAAGGATATGAATGACTTAATCCTAGGGGTAAGAGAAGGGAAGGGAAAACTACCCTTAGTGCACATGGTCGGGATTCGAACCTGTCCAATCAAGCTTAACGTCTTATACCATGCTAATACAGTTTTAGTGTTAATTTATTGTCGTTTGGGGATTTCTTAGGGCATTTTTTGTATGGATCACGTCTTATCACCCACCCTAGTCATAAAAAGATATTTTTTCATAATTTTTTTGAATCTTGTTCCTTATCCCTAAATTTTCTCAAATATTACCAATATTGAAGGTTTCGATAAATTAAAGGTTCAAAGATTCGACGGTTCAAGGGTTTGTAGGTTCAGTTATTTGAGGATTCATGTATTCGAAGCTCCCATTTCTATCAAACCGACTATTATCAAAGTGAGACCTACATAACAATCCCCCAAAAATGTAAACATGTCTTGTTGCCAGTGCTTGAGGAGCTTCGGTTCCCAAATTTATCACTCATCAATAATTATGGCACTGGTTATTTTAGAACTTTCATCAACCGGTCAAGTCTTTGAGAGCTGGTTAGTTGGACATAGTCTGAAACACAACTGCATTAACGATTTCAACCATAAACGAGCGTTGTATCCATCTTTCTCGTCGATCAACCGTTTTGAGAGTCATCGTTTTAAAGAAAAAGATAAATCTTGTTTTGTTTTTTTCCAAGACTGTCTCTCACCTGACCGAGGAAGTGATTCTTTGTCGCCTTTAAAACGCGACATCTCAAGCGAAGACATCACGCCCCTTTAGTCGTCGAGATTATAATACAGTAAATCAGGATGCTAAAGGAGACTCCCGCCCACCCCCCTCTAACCCCCCTTTTCCAATCCCGGATATTAAATAATGGAGAAGCACAAAGGCCTTTTATATAAGTGTGTATAAATCCTTTCATGATTTGACGTCGGCAAGAACTTTTTATCCGACCTTCCTCGTAACAACAATGGCCTGCCTGGTTGTAATGTATCTGGTGCCTTTGATTCGTGTGTGGGAAAAGTTACACCCCCTCCCCTTCTATCTCCTCTCTCATCCTCAAACACACTATGTGTGAAAAGGGCTTGAGTGGGCAGTCACAATGGAATCAGGAGTTAGCTACGAGATGGGATGTGGGACTATTATTTTGAAGGTAGATCTGTACTGGTCCGGTCCAGAGTTTGATTCAAGTTCATTCTACCGACTGGTATAAGGCATCACCTCTTGTGTTGCACTAGCCTGTTAAGGGGTGCGGGGGGGGCGGGGGGGCAGATTGGGGTTTTAATCGCAGTCGGTTCTACTGAGCGTGGTTTTTCCTAAATGATTTCCAAACACTCCTTCCACACAAATGTCGGTAGACTACTAGTGAAATGCTTCCTTCTTCATCTCTAACCCATTATCATGATTAAATGAGTATAACCTGAACAGGTAGGAAGTAACACAAGGTAATTTTAAAAAAGGCTCGTTATAATATTTTAATTTTCAATTTTTATGTCAATTATTATGATAATTTTAAATAAAATATAAGGAAAAGCTTTACCGGTATTATTTCCCGTTATAAGTCCCGTTATAAGTTATCGGTCCCGAATATAAAGCAGCATGTACGTTCTGAACTGACTGATTATATTATTAGTACATACTTTACAAATGTATGTAAATCTAGAACAACATAACCCCTAGCACACCCGGCCGTTAATTCATCACTGTGAATGTGGAAATCCACATTTCATCAATGATACATTTTTCGGTGGTAGCGGAAATCGAAACCGGGACGCTCAGCTCAGTAGGTAGAGACGCTACCGATACAGTTAAGTTGTTGAACTAATCAAATAATGTACTAAAAAATGAATAGATACATATTTATCTAAATTTATGCAACAGTCCTAAGCTTAATTGAGACACAATAAGGCAAAATGAAATATATAAGTATTACTAAATTAAAGTTTTTATTTTACCATACAGGCTATAAAAGATTTCATAAACATAATATGAAATAAAAAATATTTTCTTTAAATTATATTATTATTATTATCAGTACCACTACTAAACTACTTATCTCAAGGTGAAAAGGAAATTTCGCTGCTAGTTCTCAAATATATCTTAGTATTTTTATTTGTGAGTCTATCAAAAAATTAATGTAATTGTTATAAGAAGGTCAAATATAGATTCCATTTTTAATCAATAGTGATCTTATACCTCCACAAATGGGCTTAAAAACTTATTGAAAATGAGCTAACGTCACATTTTCACACAGTTTATTTTTCTATTAATAAAACCCAACCCATAAGATTTTTAAGAAAGAAAAAAAAAGAGCCCTGTTGGAATCCTTCGACCTTATTTTTGTGTTAAACATAATATTTTGAAAAAACTCACAGTAGAATCAAATATTTCTTCAGAGCAGAGTAAATCAAATATTTTTCCAGTAGAAACATAAAACATTAATTCTCTTCCCATAGTAATAACAACATTTGTTGAATATCTGTTAACAGTGTCCTGGAATTTGATGAGAACTCTTTCTCTTAAGCTAATATGTACTCTGCAAATATTCAAGAACCTGTTGATATCATCATGTGAAGAAAATTAAACTCTGTTTTAACTGGAGCAATATTTTATTTATTTTGACAGAAAAATAAAGTTGTTTGCCATGAAAAACAGGGGGGGGGGAGGGCTAAACATTTCTCGCTTCCACATCCATCCCTTCTTAAACAAAATTACAACAAACTCTGCGAGCATTTATGGAGGCTATGTATACAACCTGATTATGTAAATATTTCTGCAATATAATAATAATATTTAGCACCACGTCTTACTACCCGTTCGGGTTATACGCTTTAAGTACTAATTACTCTAATGGATTAGGACTTGGGAAGATTGAATTAGAGGAAGTGAACCCTCATTTGCGTGGAGGGAGAGTGGAAAACCATTTAGGAAAAACCACCCCCAGTTCACCCGAACGAGATTCGAACCTCGATCTCCCCGTCCTCAGCAGTCGAGCTTGCACACGACAAGCGCGTTAGCCAACTACGCCACCGAGGCGGTTTTCTTCAATATAAATGAGTCACCAAATCAGTTATCTTTTAATCCAACAGTCATTCTCTACACCATTCACGATATTATCCCTACACAGATCACAAACCATAAGCTACTTTCTGATCTCCGACGACCAATGACGTTAACAGGGGGGGTTAGAACTGGGTTCAGGATCCAGTATAAGGGGGGGGGGGTAAGGGAATGTTTACATAAATCATCCTGTTTAACGCGTTGATATGTTTGTTCAACGAAGTGAATTATTCGTGGCAATTAATGGCAGTGTTTGTGTTTTAATGACCATGGTGTTAGCGGTTGGAGGGAAACTATCTCCTGCGGCGTCAGGTAAAATGTGTAGTCGCTACGATATTCTCTAATGGGCAGGAAATGTTTCCAAGCTTGGGATACAAATTATTTATCACCAGCGGTATTTTGAAACAAAGAGTTGTCATTAAAGCGGACTATTTTGGAACTGCCGTAGGATAATACGGAAAGCGTAGGAGGAAATAGTATGGTGGCCGTTGGTTGAATTTCGAATAAAGTAATTTGACTAGTAATTTGTAGCAGCTTACATCACATCACCTATAGGCGTTTATAATTGGCTTCAATTAATAGATAGAGCTTACCCACTTCGGTGGCCGCATTGTCTGACGCGCTACTCTCGCAGTAGAGTAGACTGTGCTGGTGATGGGGAGAATGAGGTTTGAATCTCGGTAGGGTGTACTGAGAGTGTTTTTTCCAAAATGGCACTCTTTATCCACGGAAACGTGGATATATTTCATGTAAATACAACCATTATAATCCCTAAAACTACTAGCGTAATTAGTACATAGCCCAAAAGAGTAGTAAGACGCAGTGCTAAAAAAAATAGTTAGGGGTAGTGTATGTTTTAATTGACTTAAATATTCTTTGCTGATTTAGTTATTTGCAAAGATAATAACTATAGATATGAATAAAAAAACTATATAACGATACATTTTTGACATTGTATAAATAGACTAAAAATGTTTGATTTGTAAATTTTGCCGACATTTTATTGGGCTTTTAGAACTTGCATTCGGAAGAAAAAAAATTAGCTTATATATCTTGTACGAAGCTAAGAATCTTTCTAGGCTAATATGTAGAAAAGAGTTTATGCTCAAACTATATGTAATTTTTTTAACGATTCTCTATCAAATACTGTATAGTTGTAAGGGACGTATTATACTCTGACATGAAAACGATACTAAAATAGTAAAAAATAGTTAAAACATTAACAAAATGTTAGACGATACCTGCACAAAAAATAACAATCTTTGTTTATTTTGAATATTAGACCATGATGATAATATACAGGATGATTCGAAACTCTCTGTACAAAATTTAATGGTAGGTAGCTAACACTAAAACAAGGTGTGTTTTTTTAATGAATGTTTATGTCTGTAGACGGCACGCTTTGATGCAAAAAAGCGCTGTTTAGGGCACGTCAAATGGCTACTTTTCATCTTCGTCATTCGTAGCGTGGACTTCGTACGCGTAAGATGAAACATTTCACTGATTCCAAGATGGCTTACTTGCACTCTCAGTATGCATTACTGCTTGCGGTCCTCCTTTTAGCAACTGACGTGAACAAAAAATGTTGTTCACACCTTCTGCATTTCATTTTATGTACCAACACCCTGTAGATATACATTCATCAACGACAAAGGTTTGTTTTATTGTTCCCAATCTCCCAATATACGAAATTATCAATTACTAGACCCTCCCCCCCCCCTCCCCCCGCATTATTTTCAAAATAAAATATAGCCTATGTTACTCGCTGATAATGTAGCTTTATATTGGTGAAAGGATTTTTAAAATAGGTCCAGTAGATTTGAGTTTATCCATTACAAACAAAAAACAAAAAATCAATTTTTTTTTATCTTTATAATATTAGTGTAGATAATCTAAATTAAGCTTAAGCCTTTCTATTAAAAAATTTAAAAATATTTAAGTAATATTGCCTATATTTTTAAAATGCATAAATAATTTAGCTGTATAAACCGGTGAGTAAAATGTTGATTGTATTCCCCTCTTCTGATATTTTAATCATATTAAATAAATAACAATACACTTTAGTAGTGGATAATAAAATGTAACAATTTGTGTGGTTTTTGAATTAGGTTTGATTGTGAATTTACTATGTAAATTCGAGATCAAAGTTTGATTATGTATAGTCCTTTCATGATAATTTTTCTCTCTATCTAAAGTTGAAAAGTTTATAGATACAGTTTCGTAATAATTCGCGTCACAAATATAGTGGGTCAATTTGATAAGCGATGTAAAGTTTAATTCTCAACATTGATTAAATTTTAATACTCAACAAATGTTATTTTATTTGTATTGATAGGTCTAATATAAATCAAAAGTGACAGATGCATATCACATTACTTGATGTATAAATATATGAACGTAGATAGAGTAGATTTTCTATCTGTTAGCTAAGGCCCTTCTTATTAAAATTGGACTGTATAACTGACTTAAAAACTTGACCTAGAGATGAAAAGGGAATTGTCGAAGTGTTATAAAGGAAGTATCACTTTGGATGGAGTTGAAATATATACTCTTAAGGGGAAAGCAGAAGAAATATTTGCTAAACTTTGAGATGCGGGGGTGGAGGAGAATGGAGGGGATAAAGGGGATGTATAGGTTGACTAATTGATAAGTTATAAGAATAGTGAATGAAAAGATAACCGTTAAGTAGGTTATCTCACGAAGATGGTCACATGAAAAGAAATGGTTTATTGGGTGATGTCATATAAGGCAAAGTAGGAGGAATAAGGGGAGCAAGAATACCGCGAATACAACTGATAAATGACCTCAAACAAGAAATAAAGATGAATTTGCAGGATATAAAAATAAAACTGCTGGATGGCTCAATTTCGACAGGATATGTAAAAACACATAGCCCCTTATAAATTTAAAAGTCATAAATAACTGACTCTATTTTTTAAATTAACGAAATAAATTGTATAAGGCAAATTGGTGTGAATCCAGTAGTCGTAGCTTATAAATGCATCATAAAAGTATTTTGGCTTAGCGTGGACCAGCTATACCATCACTTTCTTCGTTATTTCATCACTTCATGGTCGTTAACATCGCCAATGAAAGCGATACAAAGAATAAATAACTCACAATGAAGTAGCTTTTACTTTCTTCAAGATCACTTCTACTTGTGGATGGTTTTTAAACAAGTTGTGAATCATCACTTTCTATTAATACCGACTCTCTTACCTTGAGGCAAATAAACAAATAAAACCAAATTAAAAAAATGGGTACCTTTTTTTTAAGTTCTCAAGATGATCATGAATGAATGGATGACGAGAAGAATTTAAAATCAGTCGTTCTGATTTCCATGATACATGTGGGAGTAGTTTGCATATGTGAGAGGAAACCTAATTTAAAGTATGGTACACTCTAGTCCAAATCAAACGATAGCTCCTGAATTAATATTATTTGAAATTGGAACATAAATTAATGTTTGATAGACTTTATTGAATGGAGAGAGCAGTTTGGTCAGACAGAACCAGACCGAATCTTAGATACACTTTTATAATGGGACCCTCAAATGTATCTTACAAGAGTTCAAAGCATAGGATCATTTCTGGTGATTCGACGTAAAGACGTGGAATTGAGGTGAGAAGGAAGTCTTTTAGAACATATTAGGTCTACATTTAAATTAGTTGAAAAAATGACACCTGGACACACAGATTGGGTATCTTTGGCATAGCTCACCATTGCTCTACGTCCTACGGGATTGGCCCTCTTCTCAGGGTCGTTCTTCACCGATAGACTATGACCCTGAGCGCGGAACCAATCCTGGATTACTCGAGAGGCTCAACATTGGTGCACTAAGCTAGATATACCAGGTTCGATTCACGTCTCAGGGTATAATTTTTCAACTAGATTAAATTAATTGAATGAGGGTTCCATTCATACGGACAGTGCCGTAATCACAATGACTATGCAACTTTTGTGTTTATATTCATATTAAGAGTGGTGGGGTTTTTTTTCCTCTCTTTTTTAATTTTTACTTTTAAATATAAAGAAAAATTGTAATGGTTACAACTTTTTATCCTCGATATTATACTGAACCTTGGCTTTTTATTTGAATCCAAGCCGCCCCCCCCTCCCCCCACACACAAAATGTTATTCTTACAATCTGTCTGTTCTTTGTATGTCTGTCTGGCCGTTCTTGGGCTTGTTTGATGGATTTTGTTCAAATATGATATTTAGATAACTATACCTTGAGGAGTTTTTTTTTAGTTTTATTCTAGCCAAAAATTTTAAGATATTTTACCGTTTTACCGATGACATATTTTTAAAGATTTGTACTAAAATAATATTTAAATATCTTAAGATATAAATGTGAAACAGAATTTCTAAAGAGTTTCATATGATTTTCAAAATAATGTTTCTTTTTCTGAGAAAAACTTGTAAAGGGTCATTTTAGTGATGAGCTAGTTTTGTGCCCTTGAGTTATCCTAAAAGGTATCGAGCTTAACTTATTTATGGTGTATCTTGTGAGATAAAGGACACAGATTGATCCGTCAAGGAGAAACGTCACTTTATAGACTAAAAGAGTTAATATTTTGTAATAAAATAGCAAGCTATTGTGTATTTAATGCTTTAATTTGTGTTTTATCCACCATTCACATTAAACAGCTTAATATTTTAATCGTGATAGGAATTTTTAATATTTGCACACAACGTTTACACACACTGATTCAGCTAATAAGGGTGACCTGGTGGTCTAGGGGTAAGGTGTCAGACTTCTGTGCTGGCGGCCGGGGTTCAATCCTCGGTCCCGGCACAGATTTATCTGATTACTAAACCCTTCCTTCACCTCTGACAAGACATCTTGTGAATTTGGGGAATGCCAGGCCTCCACCGTGGTTCGGATTCCACGTTAAACTGTAGGTCCTTCATTTCATCTCACAATCACCCTACCATTACACATTAGCGTAAGTGCGTATAACCCGAACGGGTAGTAAGACGTGGTGCTAATATTATTTTTTTTAGCTAATAAGATAGGACCCGCTTCGGTGGTCAAATTGTCTTAAGACTTCGAATCTCGCAATAAACTTGGCTGTCTATGACGGGGAGATCGGGGCTCCCATTCAGGTGTACTGAGAGTGGGTTATCCTAAACGGTTTTCCTCCACTCTCCTTCCACACAAACGCGGGTACGCCTCTTTGAAATTCAACCTTCCTCATATCTAACATATTGTAAAAATATACCGTACATTTGTGTGTGACCTAAACGGGTAGTAAGACATGATGATTTTTTTTACCAAACAAGAGTAATAGTGTAATCGGTAAAGGTAAGACTGTTTTTTTAAATTCCTGCGTCGTTCTAACCATCCAGATTAAATGCATAATTAGTTACTAATTACGGTAATGTGTTAGGGATTAGTAAGGTTGAATTTAGAGGAAGCGCACCTACATTTGAATGGGGGGAGAGTGCAAAATCACCCTGAGTACATCTGACCATGACTCGGATCCCGTCCTTGTCAGTCTAATCTATTGCGAGAGTGATGGCTTAGACCATGCGACCACCAAAGGGAGTTGGTAAGACTGCAACCTTTCAGGATAAACGTAGTGTACATTCCTATGTGCAAATATGAGCCAACCTACAAAAACTAAATCATTTTAGGAACACGCCCCGGGATCAAACAAGTGTCTATCCACAAAAGAATTGGACTTCTTTGACCTTTCGGCCATAAGAGCGGGAATAAATATGATTTATCGTACACAGAAGTAAAGTTAAGAAGAAGATAAGTGCACATAAAACATTTAGTTCCCTCTCCCCTTGTTGTGCCCACTTCACTTTGACTAGGGGAGAAATTTTTTCTTGGTGGTGTTGTTTTTCTCTTCTCGCGCCCGTCGACTCCATTTTCCCAATTTGTTTCACTTCGTTTCTCTATTCCCTTCAACCTTATCTTACTTTTTTTTCTCCTTCCCAAAGGTGTCGAGAAGTTCTCGACTTAATAGAAAGTCTCCATATTTAGCGGCGGTTCTGTCAGTCACTCATTTAATTTGGAGCACTTTTTTTTTTGCTGTTAGCATCGTTTATTATTTACTGTACAAAGGTGCTACGTTCAACCAGCTGGTAGCGCATCTGCGTAGAGAGTCCGTGTTTCAAATCTTGGTAGAGACGAGAAATGTATATTCAATTTACTTTTCTCACCTATTTTAGTGAATGAATGGTCTAATGCGTCACTCTCGTAATAGGATGGGCTGCTGTTGATAGGGAGATTCGGGTTTGGATCCCTATAGGGTGTACTGAGGATGGTTTTCCCTAAATAGTTTACCACTCTCACTCCATCCAAATGAGTGTACACTTTCTCTAGGCTTAATCTCTTTCGTCCTTAACACATTAGTGTAACTATTACATAGGTGTATTACCTGAGCAGGTAATAAGACGCGATGCTAAAATATAAAAATTACCCATGCCAATGGACACGTGGGCTAAATGTCGAACTCGTTCAGTGTGTTGTTTGCCGGTGATGAGTTCGTCATAGTCAGAATCTTTGCTGCTTGTATTGAAGGTGTTTTGTTGTTTTTTCTAAATGGTTTTCATTTTACCCACTTCGATGAGCACGTGGTTTAACGCGCTACTCTCACAGTAGACTAGACTGCCGATGACAGGGAGATTGAGGTTCTATTCTCTGTTGGGGGTATTAAAGATGTTTTTTACAAAATAGTTTTCAACTCCATTGCGGGTACACTTCATCTAAATATTATCTTCTTACTCCCTAAAATCATTAGTGTAGTGAGTACATAAGCGTATGACCTGATCGGGTAGTAGAACGCAGTGATAAAAAAAAGTTTCCACTTTCCCTCCATGTATTATTATTATTATTATTATTATTATTATTATTATTATTATTTAGCACCGCGTCTTACTACCCATTCGGGTTATACGCTTTAAGTACTAATCACGCTAATGGATTAGGAATTAGGAAGGTTGAATTAGAGGAAGTTAACCCGCATTTGCGTGGAGGGAGAGTGGAAAAACATTTAGGAAAAACCACCCCATTTCACCCGACCTAGATTCGAACCTCAATCTCCCCATCCTCAGCAGTCGAGCCCAACACGACGAGCGCGTTAGCCAACTACGCCACCGAGGTGGGTCCCTCCATGTAAAAGCAGGTGTGATGTAGCCCAGACGTGCAATATTGACTCTGCCTTAAACTTGTTGGGTCTCACTGTTCGGTCAGCCCTTGTATCTTTCCTCCGCACTTGCACAGACCGCGCCAACCATCCTCTCTACTGCCTGGACCGCTCCACAGTTCACATTCTCTGAGCCCTCCGTAAAGAGAGTATTTAATAGCGTGGTCCCCCCGCTCAGAGGCCTTAGATCTACACGACTTGGTGGTTTACGGCTCTCCCCCTCCCCCCACCCCCCACCCCTACCCACTCACTTACCTCACAATCCCCCTTGGTTTCCCGGACGTCCTCGACTTCGTTGTCTCGAGAGGGATAAGAAGGTGGTTAGTGCTGAAGTATCTAGCTGAGCTAGACTCGGATCACAATCCCGTTCTTATGAACCTGGGACGCGCAATGTCTTTAATAGACCCCCCGAAAAACCAAACCTTAAGCGCACTGATTGAGACAGGTTCACGAATGTGTTGAGAGATAGGTTGGGACCCACCTCTACCTTTCAAACAGCCGCAGAAATCGATCGCGGTGCGGATCTCATAGCTTCCGCCATCAAAGAGTCGCCCGAAGCTACGACGCCGAGACACCGTCCTAAGAGGGCGCCACAGTTTTATTTGCCCGATTATATCCTCAGGCACGCCCGGGAGAAAAATCGGCTGAGGAATACTTGGCAAATCTTGAGGGACCTGGTAGACAAGGCCAACTGCAACTGCAAAGTTCATATGGTTTGTGAGGTGGTCCAGGAATACCGGAACAGTGTCTGGGAGGACAAGCTTGAGAGCCTGTGGGTGCAGGACAGGCCCCTGCAATGCATGACGAGGAACTTGATGTGGGTCCCCATACCAAGGTCATCTATTGTTGGTCGTAGCAGGGTGGCCAACTCCGACCAGGAGAAGTCCGATGCTCTTACTGAGAACTTAGAGGAACAATTTGTACCGACTGATTACTCGTCAGACCTAGTGCCCATTGCGCATGTGGCTCAGGTTATCGATGTGGTCTCGTACAAACCCTTGGATGAACCTGAACTCACGGAGGCAACAGAAATATCACAGGCATTTATTAGCCGCTCTAATATTAAACAAGAGCCCCGGACGAGATGGTATCAATAACGCGGTCCTCAAAAAGCTGCCCTTTTAGCAGATTAACTTCCTCGTTGAGTTATTCAACGCCATCCTGTTACTGAGTCACTTGTCCGAGCTCTGGAAGAATGTCAACGTCCTCTGCTTTCATAAACCAGTTAAGGACCTAGCCGTAGCTTCGTCTTATCGACAGATCAGCTTGCTCGACTGTTTGGGCAAGTTATTCGAGAGATCGACTCAACTTGTTTGCGAGGTGGGCATCTTGGTGGGCGAGCAGTTCGATTTTCGGTGGAACACGCTACGTCTCGCAAACTCGTCCGGCTAGTGGTGCAGGTCACGAGAAACTTTAACATCAACAGGATGACTGATGCTGTCTTTATCGACATGGCAAAGGCCTTCGACCGTGCTTGGCATGAAGGTCTCCTTTTCAAACTGCTTTCCCTGAACCTGCCCTTCTATCTAGTTAAGGTTGCACAAGCTTATCTATTCCACCGCACCTTCTCCACTACCTTTGGGAACGCTACTTCCCAAGTCAGAAGCATCCTGGCTGGAGTGCTGCAGGGTTCCATAGTGGGCCTGGTGCTCTTCAGTCTGTATGTGAAGGACATACCAAAATCCCCAGACACCAAGTTGGCACTGTATGTGCGGAGTCGTGGCAAGTGTAAAGGCGACTCCAGACGCACCTGACGCAGTTGGAGGAATGGCTGACCACCTGGAGGACAAGTATTAATGTGGAGAAGAATACATCAATGCTCTTCACATGGAATAGAAAGTTCTACAGGCTGGCCTAACTCCGGCTGTTAGGACAGAATATCAGATGGGCGAACAGCGTTAAGTACCTGGGACTTACGTTGGACACCAAATTGACCTGGTGACTACACTGCGAGGCAAAGGCTAGGAATCCTAGGCCCACTGCTTAACAGGTGTAGCACCCTGTTCACAAGGAACGGTCTCACTCTGTACAAGCAGGGGCTCATGCTGATTCTCGACTATGCGTGTCCTGTTTGGGTCCACCTGGCGGATACATATATGAGGAGAATGCAGGCGTTCCAGGGCAGGTGTGCGAGGATCATTGTGGACACATCTTAGTAGGTTCGCAATGTGACTTTGTCTCGTTACATGTAGACGCCTACCATCAAGGACCACTTCCGAAAACTGTCGCAGTCCTACGACAGACTTCCTGGTGCCACCAATCCTCTTATCCAGGGGCTTGGGAATTACGTCATTGACCCTATAGGGTGCCATCGACGTCCCAAAGCCCTGCTCAGATAAGCGAGAAATGTCAAACAGTGGTTTGGGGGGCTCTCACACAGCCCTCCATAGAGTAGTTTCTCCGCACGTAACTCTAAAACCCCTTATTCGGTTTCCCAATAATCTCCCCCCCCCCCTACCTACATTGATAATATTTTTTCTTTGTTTTAGAAACTTCGTGAAATGTGACAATCCGTTTGTTTTAGAATCCGAAACCACACTATGCGACCAATTGGTCGGTACTTGTTGGAATTTTCTCACGTGCTACCCTTTATGGTGCATCAGAGCATGCTAATATGCGACTGTGACTGACTGAGAGGCCAGTCGGAGAGAGGCTACCAAATCTGGGTGCGCCACCTATTGGAAAGAGCTATTAAATTGTCTTATGTTACGAAGGAGCAATATTGTTTAAACGCTCTCTCTCCCTCTCACCCCCCGTCTCCCTACCTCCCACCACAACTCATGTTACCGAGACAATCACCCTACCTCACCACCGTAACTCATGTTGCCGGGACCAGCACCCTACCGCTCCACCTCAAGACTTCCTCATGTTCCACCGCGACTAACGTTGCCGGGACACACTCTCCGACATTTCTCCTACCCCTACCCGCACGTGTCTGAACATAACATCGCCATCGTCACGGCATCAACCAGTTACCCCCGAGTCCGCAAGCGAGGAATAACAAACTAAGAGTTAAGAATGACCTTGAGCACGGGGTAAAACTTGGATAGCACAGTGGTATAGAATTGATACGCTAGGCCAAGGGTACTTGGTTCGTTACTAGATGTCGTTTTTCAACAAATTGAAATATGTCAGTGACGACTGTACCTGTAACTTCAGATTATGACATCTTCCTTTGATTCCATATTTCAATATATTTTCAATATATATTATTATTGTTAGATAAAGAGTCGATATTTTACTATCATAAGCGGTGGCACCCTTATCAATTTTTTTTAGCACCGCGTCCTACTACCCGTTTGGGTTATATACTTATGTACTATTTACACTGATGGTTTAAGGGATTATGAAGGTTATATTTATAGGAAGTGTATCAGCGTTTGCCAAGACGGAGGATGGTAAACAATTTTTAGAATGTTTTATTATTATTAGCACCACGTCTTACTACCCATTCGGGTTATGCGCACTTACGCTAATGTGTAATGATATAATGATTGAGAGATGAAATGGAGGATCTAAAGTTTAACGTGAGATCCGAACCACGGTGGAGGCCTAGCATTCCACACAATCACAAGTTGTGATTGATACACGTCTTGTCAGAGGTGAAGGAAGGGTTTTGGTAATCAGATAAATCTGTGCCGGGACCGGCGTTTGAACCCCGGAACCCCCAGCACAGATGTCTGACACCTTACCCCTAGACCACCAGGTCACCCGATAATTTTAGAAAAAACACTCTCAGTACACCGTATCGAGATGCAAACCTCTCTTTCCCCGTCATCGGCAGTTTTAGTATACTGAGAGAGTAGTGTGCTATACCACGCGGCCACCGAAGCTATGAAAGGTTTATGTGACAATACCAACATGTTGAACTCCTCACTAATTCTCTTTCCTTTCCCACAGATAGCCAAAAATATTGGAACATCTGCGGATTGCAAACAATGTTTTTGGTTGACAGATGTCTGGAGATGTCTGCAGTGCCCTTCTGTTTGCTCTGAAAGTGTAGTAGTCTTTCCTTGACGGATTACACCACGGCACTACTTTATCAGCCGCGCCGCAGTAGAAACATGCGTGCTAAAACTACAACCTTTTTAGGCAAAACGGAAGAGGATCAACTAACCTATGGGCCTTGACGAACTTCAGAGAGTGGTTGAAATATTATGTAAATGACATAACTTAAAAAATATATTAAAATTAATGGTATAAAAAAACAAGTTTTTCATAAATATAAGTCTTATTTCTACTATCGTACACTAAACAATTAGAAAATAGGTGTTTATTTTACTCATACGATCAGTATTGGGTGAGGATATTAAATAGTGAGCAGTTATGAAATAAATAATAATAACATATAAGGTGTGGCATTTACTCGTGCGATTTAAATTGCCTCATCTCATTAGCTTTTCCCGAGAATCCCGTAAGACTCGTGTAGGTGATGTTAGTCCACTTATATTTTGTTCCAGGAGTTAATGACACACTTTATATTATATTGGCATTTATTTACTTCCATTTGATATTCTCAATACTGATCATGTGCGTAGAGAGAAAATATATTTTTACTTTTTTTTTTGTGTATGATTATAGACACATAAGGTAGGTCTATGTTTTTTTAACTTGTTTTTTATATTATTTATTTTCAAATATTTTAGTTATGTCAACTTAAATCTGATATGTGTGGATGGAGGCTCAAAATTTAATAGCATTTTTTGCCGCGTGAATTAGGAATATCTATAAAGTTTTAACATTCCATCTATATTAGAAGTGACTGAAAATGTAATCGGAAGCTTTTATGACAGAGGTATAAATTAGTATAAGGTATGCTCTTCTATTTTAAAAAAAAAATAGTTGTTACTAGCTATGGGCTTGGCTCAAATTTTAAAAGAATACATTGTCTTGCGAATTAGGAGTGTGTACAAACTAATAAATTTTCGGCCTTATATCTCTGCTATAGGTAATTGAAAACGCAATCAGCAGATTTGATGACGGAGACGGTGAACAATAATTGATGGTGTTTAGTTAATATTTTCTTATCTTTTAAAAATGCGTGGTGGTATTTATTATTAAAAGTTGATGTAAAGCTTACAGGCCTGTTTTATTATGGTGTAGATTATATTTGGTATATAGTTATACACACTCAGGCAAAAGTTGTGAATCTTACTTGTTCTGTATTCAAATTCAAATAAAAATATTAAAGGTATATATCTACTTATGCTCCAATGTAAAGCCCAGAAGACTCTTCTTTATAGTGCGTATTCTGTTTGCAGTGGTAGGAACTCTGCAATCGGTTCAGGGAAGTTCCGCTAGGGTGGTAATTGACTAAATACTCACGCTACAGTACTCTAGCGTGGAACTCGTACACTATGGGTTTTAGTCACCCGTCTCGGTGCCTCAATGGATTTACACCAACAAACATGACGGCGAGTTGTGCACAAATTATATTGTTGAGCTTATCATAGAACACTCTACCATCTAGTAGTATGATTTCTAAGTCATCACGCTCGCAAAAGACTGGTCTTCTGACGACGGGGAGTTTGGTGTTAGAATCCCGGTTGGATATACGGAGATTGGTTTTTTTTTTCTCCCCTAAATGGTTTTCTACTTTCCTTTCACGCAACTGTAGGTATGCTTCATCTAAATTCATCCTTTCTCATCTCTAAAAACCTTTGAGTAATTATTTATTTCAACCCAAACGGGTAGTACAATGTGGTGACTAAAACAACAACATTATAATAGCTGCGTTGATCAAATCATATTATGAATTGGTGACCTACTTATTTTCTATTATGTACTGGTAGGAGAAATTACTATTGGTATTCGTTGTATTGAATTAATTTTTAACTTTGTGAGAAAAAAATGTTAGTAGATGAATGTGTGAAACTTTAAAAGAAAAATCATTGTTTGAAAAATAGTCCACCAAATATTTCGGCCAATAAATGTACTATTATTATAATGGCTGCCATGACAAAAACAAATTTTAATCGACATTATCTAGAGCCATTTTATAGACGAGTGGTGCCATCTTTTAAGCATGAGAGGAAGAAGTGTCGTAGCTATGTTTTTCATCAGAGTATTCTAAAGATGCTTCTGGGAAATACGTGCGTTGGGAAGGGAGATAAGCGGAAAGGCGAAATGGAGAATGGAAACGAAGTTGGTGAATGAAGGAAATTGGTGTGAAGGGAACAGAATAGGGTGAACGATATATATATAAAGCTCGGACAGATCGGCGTAGAAGTAGATTTAAAAGGAAGGTGTGAGGGAATGATTTTATTTAGCCTGTCTACACGAAGAAGAGACTCGTAGATAAAATCGCATGATCAAAATTTTATCAGCGGTAGCTGGTTTTATTAAGAACAAACAAATCTTCCACCAGCAATATATATTAATTATATGACGAGGTATCGTTTTAGTAGCGGAAAAGCCTTTAGCTATCGTTGAAACTCAAAGTTTATGCTTTTAAAAAAATGTATTAGCTAATTCCGAAAACTACTCAGGGAAACATTATGAAAACCCTAGATACCGAGTTTTAGCCTGACCAGCAACGTAATTTTGGCTCTAGGCCGAGATAGACAGACAGACAGACAACATTGCGAAAACCACTTTTTCATTTTCAGGAGGTTATGAAACGTCGACATTTATCAAAATATCGAGTTCTATTTTTTTCTTTTTTTTTTCTCCCCTCTTACAATAATTCTTTCTTAGAGGGGTTGATAGAAAGTAAATATGGAAGCAAGAATGCATGGGTTAGATTGATGTTGGTTTCAAAAATATGTTGTATACTTAGTTTTAAATAACCAGATGTTCAAACTTGGTTGTTAAATAACAACATTACACCCCATCCAGAGGAAGTAAGATTGTCAAAAAATCTAAGGCTTGCTTTTAGAACTCTTGAGTGTTCATAATGTATATTACGAAATCAATGAAAATGTAACTTTTTTTTTACTCTATAAAATAATATGTCTTGTAATTCGTAGCTATATATAAATGAGCAAACTATAATTTAACAACAAAGATTATATTATAAATATTTATGCTATACAAATATAAAAAAATAATTGTAGATGTAAGAATAAACACCTAAAACTATTTTATAGTGTTTAGAGTTTTAATAATAATTATTTTTATTAATTAAAATGGATCTAAATAGCATAGTATGTCTATACACAAATGATAAAAAACAAAGTTACACAATATTGAAATTATAATTATTATAATTTCATTGTTAAGTTAATTTTTGTTTTTTATCATTTATGTGTATACACTTAAATTATTTCTATCAATTTTAATTTTAATCAACTAAGGTATTTTTTTAAGACTAAGCAACCTGTATACTACTCCCATTAGAGAACCACGCGGTTATCTGAAACAAATTTGCAAATAAATATATACATATTTATAAAATCAATTTTTTTTAAAAAAATATTAATGATTTAAAAGGGCCAAGGTAATTAGTTGCATACAAACTATGTTTCACAGATACATTTTGACAGCTAGGATAAATTAATATTACTATTAATAGTAGTGGTAGTAGTATTAGTTGCTCGGAGATAAGCTGTTCCCCTGGTTCCCTGGAGTAGAATTTTGTTTCAGGCTAACCCCTCTTTTTTTTCCCCTTTTTTTTCTTCTCCACCGAAAACCCTTGATTCTAGCTATAGCCCCGATTTATCGAAACAAAAACTGTTTTTTTTTCCTCTGTTTGTATTCAAATATTCCTCCCCCTTGTTCAGGCAAACCTTGATTTTGAAAAGACTCCCTGATAGACAAAACTTGGCCAGTAAAGCTTTGTTCCTTCATATTCATTTAAAACCTTTCTTCTCTCACCCACAACCATGACTTTGAATCATATCTTCTTTTTTGGTCCGAAAACATGTATATTTGGCTTTGTTTATATTTAAACCCTACCACCCGTTCTTTGATGAGCTTCACTTGTAACTTGAATTACATCAATTAGTATCTTTAACTGTCTTTTCGTCAACTTCTGCGCATGACAATGCGTTTACACTGAATTGGACGGGAATGAATTGATTAATTACGTTAAATGTAAATGAATATTATTTACTCACAATTTTATGATGCAATAACTATGATCCAAGCTGTATTATTGATCTTATGGTCTAAGGCCTTAAGACTCACCCGTTCCTTGATCACGTGTGACAGAGATTTTCAGGCTTGAATCCATGCTGGGTACCCTAGAGTAGTTTTTACATGATTTTTTTTTTACTACGGTCTTTACATCCTTTCTCCCCGCCAGTGTGAATATACCTACTCCAAAATATCTTTACCACCTCTACCCCTTTGGTTTACACTTTCAAAAACCCTCTTGTTAATGTTTAAATTATGAAAATATATAGGTAATAGCTTATGCAAGAATAGATGAAAATCACAATTCTTATACAACACTACTGTGCTGGCGGCCGGGGTTCAATCCTCGGTCCCGGCACAGATTTATCTGATTACCAAACCCTTCCTTCACCTCTGACAAGACATCTTGTGAAAGTGGGGAATGCCAGGCCTCCACCGTGGTTCGGATTCCACGTTAAACTGTAGGTCCTCCATTTCATCTCACAATCACCCTACCATTACACATTAGCGTAAGTGCGTATAACCCGAACGGGTAGTATGACGCAGTGCTAATAATAATAATAATAATAATATACAACAACACTCATAATGTATGCTATATTTTATTTCAACTCAACAAGTAAATCGTTCCACTGCTACCAATCTAAAATAAAAGCTTCAATTCAGTATGTTTTATAAATAACTCATAAATAACTCAACCAGAAAGTATTTCACTGTCGTGAATAAGTTACCGTAACGGGTAATCGCAGTATTCTATGAACCTAATAAATTCCTCTAACTGGTTTGAGAATAAAATATTATGTATAATGTTATTGTATCCAGTAGTACATTCAGGCGAAGTTGAAGCCTGGAGGAAGCTTAAGCTTAAGCTTAGTGAGAACTTTTGGGTCTGACCAAATTCACACCGAGAGAAATAGAAAGTAGAAGTGTTGGGAACACCGGGTGGATTTAAACCCAACTTTGAGACTAGCTCCACATTTCTGGAACTTTCTTTCTTCTTTCAGGTTACTTTATTCTTCCTTTGATTCTTTTTTTTTTCTTTCGTGGATTTTGGGTGGCAAGAGATTGTCGTCTTCTATAAAAATATATAGATTTTTAAAAAAAATAGTCTGTAAACTCTTTAGTTCCATATACATAGGGAAGATTATTTGAGAATATTTCTAGAATAGTTCAGTGATACTTACGTTAACAACTTTGTTTTCTTTGATTCTTCAAAACAGTTCTGCACGTTTGGTAAGAACAATATTGGACTGAATTGGGTTGAGTACTTACTGATGGAACGTCGTGTTCTCCAGATGAAAGCGTCAAGGTAGACCTATGGCCCGTTATTATAAAACACGATGACTCGCTCTCAGGCTGTTGATAAGTTGCCTCAAACTTGTAAATTCTTTTTTGTAAGTTAAAATTGAAGACAGCATTTTTTTTATTTTTTTTTCAGATTTGTAGTCAAAATTTAACAATTTTAAGAAAACAGTTCAAATATATTATGTGTGATCAAATTGCTTGCCATACTTTGAATTCTTAAAGTCGTTCATTAAAATAAAACATCTTATCATAGTGAAATAAGTGTGTTAGCAGCCCTTTCTCTGTGGTTTTATACTTTGATAACGTGCACAAACTTGAAGTTCATTTTATGTCAGGTAAGGAAGGAAAACATTGTTGAATTTTTAGTTGTTGTTTTTTTAACTTTTCACTACCCGTCTTCTATTTCAAATCGCTTAAGGGGAGTAAAATGAGAGAATAAAATAATATACTTTTCGTTTCGTCTCGTCTCTTTATATTCGTTTGAATAAAAAAAGATGAAATAAATAAAGTCGTACTTTCTGCCCTCGAGCCAAGAAAATCAATTCTAGGAGCCCATCCCTTGAGGAATCACGGATTCAAAACATGGACGCTATTTTTTTTTTTATTGTTGTTGAAAAGTAGATGAATGTAATAGAAGGGGTGTTTGTGTTGAGCTATCCCTTTGTTTTTTTTTATTGCTGACATAGTGGTTTCTGGTCAACCGACATAAATATTCGCGTACAGTCCTATCTTATCGAATAAATTGTCATTCCTATTACGAAACGCGTTTGATATTATGGGTGATGTTTGAATTAATTTAAAGCCCCAAGTATCAATTCTACAAGCTCCTCATATTTATAGACTGACTCTACAGTAAATCCTCAAATATGCGCAGAGGAACCTCGTTTTGGCGGCCCTCATTGATACGGATTTCCGATCTATCCGGATTGATATTTCGCATTAATTATACCATTTTTATAACATGTTTTATGGTACAAATAATTGATTATTATTATTTAAAAAAACTCATTTCAAATACATTAATTAATGACGATACCATCCGCCTCGGTGGCGTAGTTGACTAATGCGCTTGTCGTGTTGAGCTCGACTGCTGAGGACGGGGAGATCGAGGTTCGAATCTCGGTCGGGNTAACCTTCCCAATTCCTAATCCGTTAGAGTAATTAGTACTTAAAGCGTATAACCCGAACGGGTAGTAAGACGTGGTGCTAAATATTATATTATTAATTACGATACCCTAGTCACAGGGTGCTTACAGTACTGTACTGAACTTAAACTGTTGCAATCAGTGGTACAGTACTGCATTTATTACTGCATAGTATTCTGTAACTTGTTCGAAGTAGCTGTCATATGTTTCAAGTGTTTTATAACATGTTATTGTGAGAATAAATAGTGAGTTGTAGTAATATAATATATTGTTTTAGTGTATATTACTCCAAATATTCGGATTATCCGGATTTTTATTTCATACGAATGATACCCCGTCCCAGTTAAGCCGGATAAACGAGTTTTCACTGTACGTATTAAACGTACGCTCCATATAAACCAAGAAATCGATTCCACAGTAACAGATCGTTCTGTCCAAAAAGTATCGACTTACAGAGCGTGGTCTGTATTCGAAACGTCTTTGTGGTCGGGCGGTCAAAACTCCTGGCTACAGACTCAGTGGCCCTGGGTTCGATCCCCTGCGCTACTTGAATGATAAAGTAGTGTCTTCAGTCTATAAAACTGAGATTAACGGGTTCGTCGTGTTGACCACATGACATCCTCTAGCCGCAGAAGTTAGCACTATTTTCGCCACCAGATGGCGACCGTTCTTTCGGTACCTATATGTGTTGATTGCGGTCTGGTGACATGGGAGTTTTTTTAACACTCCTATTAGGGGAATAGCCTTCGGAGAGCCAATCACAGGCAAATATAGATCTGCGTGTTAAAATGAAAGCCTCAAAGTTAGTTAAGGAAACTTCATTTATCTTAAAACGTTAGACAAGACATTAAAATTTGATCTTATTGTTTGTGTTTATGAAATTTCTGGAGTTGTTTTATCTCAAAAATTGTGTATGAACAAGGTTTAAAGTTATATATTAAAGCTATAAGTACATTGAGCTTACGCAGTATGTAAATTATACCTTTATTCTTAAACAGTAACTGGACACTCCAACAATTGGCTTGAATAAATACACCTACATGCATACATACATGCATACATACATACATACATACATACATACATACATACATACATACATACATACATACATACATGCATGCATACATACATACATACATACATGCATACATACATACATACATACATACATACATACATACATACATACATACATACATACATACATACATACACACATACACACATACACGCCCACACATACATACACACATACATAAACACATACACATATATACATACATACACACATACATACACATACATAATCACACCGTTCCATAATGAGGTAGGCGAGAAACTGTGCATATAGCTCAAAAAACAACTCTGTACTAATTAATCCCTTCTCACTAACTTTATCCACACTTCCGTATTTTACTTGTAAATGTTATTCTATCTACTTTAACTTTTAAAGTATTTTGGTCCGTCATATAAAGATTATTACTTTTGATTCTGAGACTCGAAATTTTTATCAAATGATGTGTAAACTTAAAACTATATTCAATGTTTGGGGGCTAATGTTCTAGTATAACATATTCAGCTTTTGACATTGTGTTCTTTATTATATTTTCAAAGAAAATTATTCCAGTATTAGCATTATTATATTATTCAAGAGGCTCTTAATCCAACAAGATCTCTTGTTTTATTCGTTTGGTCAAAAAAAACTATAATGATGTTTTGTCTTTAATAGAATAGCGCCGATAAATACAGATTATTCTATCTTATTCTTTTAAACATGCTGCCCTGATGCGGTTTCTTAAAATAACTATCTCTGGTATTAAAGTTACACTGATTGGCAATAGAGTGTGTGGGTATTCATAAAATGACAATCGTAAAATAAGCTTCTTTATTTACGCCACTGCTGCCTGGTGGCAGTTTTGTGAATATGGTTCTAAGCATACATTTATTCTATTAGATTTTACTCATTTGATACAAAATTATTTAAAAAATAAACTTTCTAAAATACTACATATAATATAAACACTTTTAAATGCTCACATTCTGTTTTATTAATATAAACATAAGATAAATAATTGTTTGTCCCTCGTAATTTTTTTTTCAAGTATCTTGTGACGTCATTGTTATCTGTATGAAGAACTTGAGGATAAGAAAAGGAAGGTCTGTAATTTTGTTTATTTCATACGTAAATGTGTGTGTCCTGTCATAAACAGAGCTAGTATTGCGCGACTCTATCTGTGTAGTGTATGTGTGTTGAGTATTATTTTTGGCTGTGAATCGCTCCTGTCTGCTTTCATTTGCAAATGACATGCGCCCATCTCGGTGAATATTATTATTTTGGTAGATCTTTGCACATTTTAAGCAATATTTCACAAGGTAGGAATACTCTTTTATATTAACTAGAACAAATTGAATATGAATTACATTTGTCTGAGTTTTACTTTTTGCGTCGGCATTTTGCTTAGTTTCATTTGATGCGATGAGAACTCTATTTTTGGGGAATATGTCCAGTCAACATATTTTGTTTGTATCGAGCCTAGTGTACATACTCAGTTATCCCTAATAAGGTAATGCATATAACCGGAATTGTTATAAGACGCAATGGGGAAAAAAGTGATTATTATATAATGCAATAGTTAAAATTAATTACTAAAGGGCAGTCTCTTATCTACTGTACGCTATTATGTTTTGTTAAGGTCCAACCTTGTATATTGCAAGAAAGAGTAAATTGATTTTGCTTAGTCTAGCCCCATATTTAACAGGATATAATGTTTTTTATGGGCTAGCTCAGTCTAAACATTTTTCAACACTTTACAAGGAGTTAAAATCGTCAAGGCACACTTTTTTAAAGAACAATTTTATCATGGGGAAAAAAAAGTGATAAGATAGTGTTTAAATTAGGTAGGCCCCAAAGTTTTAATAATTGTAATATTGTTAAAAATATTTTGAACTTCTTCTTTTTTTGGCATCTTGTTACCTGTTTTGGTTGTACGTTGATCATGGATCTAAAAAGATGTATTTTTACTCCTTAAAAATTTATTCTCATTTTTTTTTATTTCACCCCAAAATCCCACAGCACACCTGCAGACCCTTCGTGGCACACCAATTGTAAAATGGCGGTCTAACCTCACATCTTAGAGAATTTAACAATATAAACCTATCTTTACAGTGATAATTTGACAAATTAGCCCAGATATTACCTAAGTTAATTTATAAAAATCGTATGCTGGTACATAAATTAAATTAATAAATCCTAGATAGGGTAGGTTATAGAACTAAATAATAGAGATACCCTAGGCTAGAACTGAATAAGAGTTTCAACATGATTTCCTTACCACTGTGTTTGATTACATACCTGTTTACCGCTGGATGAATATAATAATAATATTTAGCACTGCGTCTTACTACCAGTTCGGATTATACGCTTTTTAAGTAATAATTACACTAATGGATTAGGAATTGGGAAGGTTGAATTAGAGGAAGTGAACCCGCATTTGCGTGGAGGGAGAGTGGAAAACCATTTAGGAAAAACCACCCACAGTTCACCCGACCGAGATTCAAACCTCGATATCTTCGTCCTCAGCAGTCGAGCTCAACACAACTAGCGCGTTAGCCAACTACGCCACCGAGGCGGGTGGATGAATGAATCCTGGGACATTTAAAATTTAATCAAAATAAAAAGTAGTTTTCATTGTTGATGCCACTGACAAATGCCAATTTGTTTTGTCACGTGTCTATTATGTCCTAAACAACAACACCTTTTTTGAATACAATTTTGTACCTTTTATATTTTTTTTGCAATTTTGATACCAAGTCATCCCAACTGGTTCACAAGTTTATAAAATTATTTTTACTAATTAGGCCCCTACTTAAAATTTTAATATCAAGTCAAGGTATTCATAATTGTATTCAAGATACTTTTTGAGATGCTAACTAATCTCTCAAACACTATAGGATAGCAACAATCTAGGGTTTGAATGTTTCACCTTTACTAATTACATTAATGTATTAGTGGTGGAGATTAAATTCAGAAGAATTGTGCCCCCATTTTCATGCATGGAGGGAGAGTGGAAAACCTTCTGGGAAAAATACCTCCTTAGGAAGCCCTGCCGGGATCAAACCACTATCTCCCCTGCAATCAGTGGGTAGTCGAGTCTATTGCAGATTAGCACCTTGAACCATGCAGCCACTGAAGTGACACCAACATTAAATGTGTAAGGTTAACTGATAAACACCAATACTTTGCTTTATCACCAGCACAAACAATCAATTGAATTAGGATATTTTCTTTTATATAATTTTGGCTAATTTAGTTAGCTGGCTAAATATTTTGAAATTAATCCAATTTTAAAGGTAGGGAGCCCTCAAAATATTTATTCGCATTCAAGGAGGGACTCTTTGAATGACTCTTAAAACTGTTGGCACCTGCCTTGGTGGCATAGTTGGCTAACACCCTAGTTTTGTGTAGAACCAGACTGACAGGGAGATCGAGGTTCGAACCTCGGTCGGGTAAACTCGGGGTGGTTTTTCCTACATGGTTTTCCACTCTCCCACCTTACAAATGAGGGTTCACTTACTCAAAATGCAACCTGCCCAATCCCTAACTCATTAGCGTAATTAGTACTTAATCGTATAACCCGAACATGTAGTAAGACGCGGAGCTAAATAATTAAAAAATTGTCGGCTTTAATAACATATGCCTTCATTAATAATACATTTAAATTTTATTTGTGCAAAAGGCACATAAGCTTAATTCAAACGCATAGGCTGGTAAGGATAAAGTTGGGACTATTTAACCTATATTTAAAATGATGTAATCAACATCGTAGGAAAGTTAGGCCTACACAATTTATCTATTAAAATCTATTTATAAAATCTAAAACTAGTCCTAAGTTATTTGTTAACAAAAGACTTTGTAAATTTGTAAAAACACACACAAAATTATCACCTGTAAATTTGTAAAAAACCACACAAAATTATCACCTATCTATTTATCACTTTGACCTTCACTAAATATTTTTACTTAGAGTTGCATAATTATTAGGCCTACTGTTTGATCAACAATCTTCTATTTTTCAGTTCCAGTAACTTTCATCTTGTCCACTGTGAAGTTTAAATTAAAAGTGAAGCATGGGTAGTGTCAGATGGGGCTTAGTGTCTGCTGGGAAATTTGTCCTCTCTCGGGGTTCCAAAAACCCCCCACACGGTAAGTGTGAAATATAATTTTCTTGTGAGGACTAAAAGTTATAGACTAGTCTCATCAATATGAATCAAACTTGCATTGGTAGAAACAGGTTCAGCCCAATAGTATTTACTTTTTAAGTCCTTTTTCAGAAGAGCGTGCATGAGCTGCTTCACGATAGCCGATACTTTGAGCTCATTAGAGCCGCTTTGCATTTAACTTGTGCTTGAGTTGAATACACAGCTGCTTGTCAATAGGCTATAACGTTTGAACAAAAAAAAAAAACTATCATTTTAACACTTACAGTAAAATTAAATATAAAAATTGAATCAGAACACCTATGTGTAAGCCTTATATTAATTTAAAGGAAGGAAATTTGTTTTTTATACATCATTTTTATGAACTCGGAGAAGGCTAAGTAAAGTTTTGTTTTTTTCCATATATAGTATCATCTTTTGATGAGGCTTATAGTATTTTCGATTGTTCCCTTGAGACGAGAGAGAATATATTATAGTCTAGTTAATTGTAGCTAGTGTCCTACAATTTTGCCCGTAACACAATTTCTTCAATAAATGGCTCAGCATTGAAGACTGCTATGCTTTTCTTTATCAGGTCCAGGTTGAAATACATTATTCCCATAGTGAGCTTCAGTTCACACCCCCTCATGTTCAAAACGAGATCTTGGTTGTCATAGGGGGAGCCAGTAGCTGGCTCGTTAGAACCAAAACCTCGCTCACGCGTACTCATATAGGAGGCTGCGGTTTGTCCATGATAACTGGGGTTCCACCCTTCTTGGCTTTGTTTGGAACTTAATCTTTTTCTCATTTTATCAAAATGGTAAAACTTCAACAGCATGTAAGCCTACATGATAAAGACTTTTGTTTCCATGCTGGTGAACAGAAAGTAAATAACTTCAAAGTATTAGGATTATCCAGTGCTAAATATTGTGTAAAGCAAGGCTGTGAGCATTGGCAAACAAATGCAAACTTTTGGCAACATGTACGTCATAACAAATAGAAGACAGATAACCTGTTTGCCAAGGTTATCCAACTAGTATGTTTCTTTAGGATACTGTATTCCTTTATTTTCCTTTACATGTCTGAGAATTAAAATACATGTTTAGACTAGAAAGAACAACTTAAAATAGGTACTTTAGAAATAAGTTTGGCCTTTATCTTAACATCAATAATTACAATCCAATTTTCATAGGAAGAGCCTTTTATAAAATACACACACATTGTGGTCAGTCTAACTAACATTTTATTGTAGTGAGGGTAGTTTTTACAAAATAGTTTTCCACTCTCCCTCTACACAAATAAATGCAGGTACACTTCTTCTAAATTCAACCTTCTTCATTATTAACTCATTATCTTAATTAGTGTATATGCATATAACCTGAACAGGTTGCAAGACGTGGTGCTAAAAATAAATTAAGTTATGTTGAGTGCACGTTTGTCTATAATAGTATGCACACGTGTGTGACACGACTTTGCGTCACACAAACTATTGTATTGTCATTTCTAAGTCATTAGCCCCTTGTCATTTTCTCACATATCACAAGACTTCCAGTCACACGGTCATTAACATGTTGGCCTACCGTGCATGTGAAATTAATTTTATCAAGTTCAAGGGGATTCAATCAAACAAGGGATGGGAAGTATTTGGGGGTCGAATTTAAAAAGGCTCATCAAATTTTTTTTAAGTAGTAAAGAACTTAAATAAACACAATTATTTTCCTACTGTTAGGGTATAATTTCAAATTGAGGATTTTCCTATGATGACATAAATATACAATTGTTAGAGGGTTACTATAATCATGAAAATCTTGAGTTTGTTTTATTCACAACTTAATATTCATGTCACACATTTATATGACGTCTCTTGTCAAGTTAGTTGCGTCATTACTGTTGGTGTGGCACTTCTGATAAGATAAGATAAATAATAATAATTATAACACTTTTCACTCATAACCATTTAAATCTGGGTTAAATGGTTCCTATAAAATACAGATTTTGAAAGATCCTTTATTTTAAACCACTTTTTGTCGGCAATTTTGTAATAAATAATTTATAATTACTTTGTAGCCCATAAGGAAAATGTTTATAGTTTTAACAACTCATTAAATAATGGTGTATTAGACCTATATCTAAATATAGTACAAATGATAGAGTGGAAACAAATCTAATGAAAGAATGCCCCCCCTTAAATTGAAAATAAAATCCTACTTTTAAAAGAACATAGTTTGGTTGGGTGATTGAGCACTTTGTTTGAATGTTAAGGAACAAATTTTTATTGTTATATAATAATTAAATTCAACATTCTTATTACCTATTAAACCACACTATGAGAATACGGGTACTAAAAAAAATACAAATATTAAGTTTGTTTGTAGGTTTTCTTTATAGTATTAGTTAATTTAGTTATAAATTTACTCACCTAAATAACAGAATAATGTACCACCATGTTGTCTAACATTACCTGGAATGTGTCTTATCAGAGAACTTGCATGGATATTTAAAGGAAGAATAGAATAGTCCCAACTTGATGTAATAGGTATTTTAATGTGTAGTAGTTCATATGTTTATGTTAATAGACCATCCTAAACTAACAAAACCTAAATTATGTCAACCAATAAAAGTATTTAATGAGAAGTTATGGAATAGTACCAAGATAATAGAGTAGGTATCAAATAAGACTATGGATCAGAATTGTGTTTATGTGAATTATTAGGTATTCTTTATTACGGCAGGTCCATTCCTTTTGTCAGTGAACTTAGACCACCAATGCCTCTGCCTCCTGCTTCAGCTACAAGAATGTTCTTCTGTCCTTCAAGTTATCCAATATTTGAATCCTTTTCCTTCCTATGCTCCTTTTCCCCTCAACCTTTCCTTCCATGACGTCGTGCAGAAAACAGTTCCTCCTAAGGATGTGTTTGATCCAGTTTTCCTTTCACTGAAGAATCCTGTTCAACATGGTCTTCTTACCCACTATTCTTAGGACTTCTTTCTTTATTTGTTGCCCTGTCTGTCCACCTGATCTTCTCAAGTCTCCAGCACCACATTTCAAAGATCTCCAAGTATTTCTTTTCCATCCATGGGAATAAGGCCTAACATATTAATTGAAGATGTTTAAGAACTCGGCCTATTTATTATTATGGTTAAAATATAAAATTCTTGATTAGTAGGTCCATATTATTAGGGTCGATTCTTAACAATAATGCATTTTAATAAAGTAAAGTGCATATATTTGCCAAACCCTTCCTTCACCTCTGACAAGACACGTATTAATCACAATTTGTGAATGTGGGGAATTCCAGGTCTCCACCGTGGTTCGGATTCCACGTTAAACTGTAGGTCCTCCATTTCTTCTCACAATCACCCTACCATTACACATTATCGTAAGTGTGTATAACCTGAACAGGCAGTAAAGCGTGCTGCTAATAATAATAATAATAAGTGCACACATGTCACCAACAAAAAGTGTCGAGTAGATAGAAGGAAAATAATGAGGTAGAGAGATAAAATATAGTTGAAACAAACTATTTATTAAAACTCAATTCAAGTTATCACTGTGTTGCATCAAGTCAAGCAATACCTTAAAGAACAGTAGTTAGTCACTTTCAAGGGACATAGATTAATTAATGTATGTCAAGAAAAATTCTGTTCTTAAAACCACATAAATAAACTAAAATTTTAACATTTTTTGTGACTTTCATTAATGATTATAAATAAATTTTTAATGTTGGCTGCTAATCACTCACAACTAATCCTTTGATACAAAATTTATTATAATACATAGTTAAAAAACACTTTAGGTACAAATAATGGATAGTATCAAGAAACATCTTTGAGATATATGTGTACGGTAACAAAAAAGTAAAACGTAGATATGCACTGATTTTGATAGGAAGTTAATTCTTAAAGGTCATTTTTTCCTACCAAAATCCTGGTTTTGGCAAATAAAACTTGTAAACACAACTTCTAGAACAAATAAAACTCAAGAAGTACTTGGCTAAAAATCGGTACCTATTGGAGTACTGCCACTTATTTTGTTAAGCAACAGGACATCACCCCCAAAAACCAGTACATATGGTCACCCTAACTCAAATTTAAATCACCATACTTGTTTCTGTATGATGCTTTCCCAAACATGTATCCTTTCTCGGCTAATTGCGAATCTGATCTAGTTTTGTTTTTTAATGGCGAGGTTTGACCTAACCAGTAGCATTATCTCTGTTGTGGCCTGTTCAACAGATTTTAATCTTTGACCCAGGAGGTCAGCATTTAGTTTTAATCCATCCAGATACAGTAAAGGGGGTGTTTCACTTTCCAATTTCTAATGAAGTTTTCACATGTTTTTTTCCAAGAAAATGTCAGTGCATTTACTTTTAAATACATAATCATTTTAATGTATTTAATTTTATGTAAGTTGTGGGTGTCTTAAACAATCTTTAAGACTTGTATTAAGGCCTACTAATAAATCTCTTATCTAGTTATTGGCAATAAAATATTTTATATCAGTTAAATACATTGAGTAAGTGGGGGTTGGTTTGTTGCTAACAAAGTCACATATAATGTTGATATTAAAAGAAATATTACCAGCGCTATCATTATTTGATAATGAAACAAGTGTAACCATTAGAATAGCAAGTGGAGCTCAAACCGTTCAAAATAAATTGACAGTATGGTGTGATTAAGTGACAAGGTCACTGTGAGTGCAGAGAATAAATAGCTTGTTCAAGGTCACAACCCACGAGAAAGAGAGAGAAAGAGAGAGGCGAAGACTAGACAGGAGGAAATACACGGTTAGTTTTATTTATAGAGGGGGAGAAATTACATAGCGATAGTGGTTTTGCTTCACATATGCAAGACAAAAAAAAAAGTCTTTGGACAAATCTATCCTTGAAAACACTGAAGAGTTCTTACTTTATCCAAATTATTTAAATAAGCAGAAAATTATATTTCTTAATGCTTTATTTTTCTACGCATCTTTGTATCCGCTCAGTTTGTGCACATGCATCAATAATGCTGCCGGAATAGGAGTGAGGAAGGTAGAAATTTAAAGGAAATGCACTCACATTTGCATGATGGGGAAGTAAGAAACCATTTAGGAAATACCATCCTCGGTTCACCCAACTGGGTTTTGAACCTTGTTATCGCCATCAACGACAATCTAGAACTAACACGAGAGTGATGCTTTTGGCCCTTTAACCACCGCTGCACTGGTATTTTTAAATTGTATTAACTAATATTTTCATTTGTAATATTTATTAAGAGTTTTGTTTCTTTTATTTACGTTAATAATAATGCAGTGCAAGGCTGTAAAGTAGAATCAGATTACATGGGTTGGCCTTAACGAGGTAATTACCTACATTTATTAGAAACAGCTTTACGTTGTTAAGTACTGATCTTATCATATGTAAGGCATCAACTTAATTATTTTTTCTACCACTGCACTTTACAATCTGTCCAGGCTGTGAGCATTTATGACAATTACTCTAATGGGATAAGGATAAGAAAGGAAGCACTTGAGGTAATTTACCCGCATTTGTGTGGAAGTAGAAAAAGAAACCATTTAAGAATAACCACCCTTGACCCGACCAGGACTCGAACCTCAAGCTCTCAGTCATTGGTAGGTCAGTATAACATGAGAGTGATGCCTTAAACCATTTAGCCACTAAGCGGGTATGAACATAATTGTTTTATTTATGATAGACTTAATCTTGATTGCTACAATGAAGGAAATTTTTACAGTGCTGACTCTGGTTTCTCTGGCTATGAAATTAATTAAATTGTAATAGTGGGAAAATTGTGTTATCTGTCAGCATAACATTAATATACTAATACTCAAGCAACCATGTATTAATTAAGAAACATGTATTTAGAATAATTGGTTAAGTTAATTAATCTTACATTTTTATGGCAGTATTAATTTCCTTTGTGTTAATGAAATGTTACACCAACATTTACACAACTGAATATCTAAATAATGACTCAAGCTCTATTTAAGAAGTGGTATTAGTTTAGAAGCAAGGCATCACTCGCAAAATATTTGCTAAGGACATCAGAACTCGGTGTCTTTTTGAATCTCTTCCATGTAAATTGTTTTTTTTTTCTTTTAAGGTTTCTAATATCTCTTCCAGTGCATTCCTCCTTATTTTTTTATCCTTCTCAGCCTTCATTTTAGTTGGGTTAGATGGCAGAGGAAACTCTCATATTTTATGCGATTTGAGATTCGAGATTAATAATTTTTAAGAATCTCAAAAATTATCTCGAATACAATTATGAACAATTTTAAGCAATTGATAAAAGGACTTATATAAAATTGTGTATTTGGGGGAATAGCAAGATGAAAAAAAAAGACAAAATGGTATTAAAAAAATTGTTCTTTGTGAGTTTATGAGTTAATATATATGACAAACAAAATATAATTTATCAGTGGCATCAAGTCTTAAACACCTCTTTTAAAAAAAATTCAATTTCAAACGTTTTCCCCTTATCTAAAATTTTACATTTTTAAATATTCAAATTTGGATTCAATACTCCAAAGAAAATTTAAGATTTGGATTCGAGATTGAGTTGATAAATATCCCGACTACTGAACTAAGCATCCCGGGCTTGATTTCAGGCATAGCCGAAAATTTATACTTGGTGAAATGTGAGTGTACCCTTTTATAGTGATAAGTTAACGGCTAGGGACTGGATGTTGTGTCTGTTCTAGTCTTAAGATGGATTATAAGACATATGAAGCTATGACAGGCCTATCAAGCCGGTATTGGAAAATATATGGCTTGAATAAAAAACTGACCCAGACCATAGACTGGAAACAAGAGTGGATGTAAAGTAAAAAGTCAAGTTTGATAAATACAGGATTCGATTCATCTTTAGTTTAAATATATAAACTAAAACAAATCTTAGAGTTATAATTGGAAAAAAAAGTATATACGTTATATAAATTATGTTATCTTTGGTCTGACTGACCTCGAAGCGCTTGAATATTATCTATCAATTTTTCCACCGCTGCTTTAATATTTGAGATATTGTCCTCATAATAAACCATTTTGTGTCAATCACCTCAATCTCCTCGCCATTGACAGTCTCGCCCTAAACCATGCAGCCACCCAAATGGGTTCAGACCTTCTCTTACTTGATATAAAATAAGTTTCCTCTTTGTCTTTTTATTGTTCATCATTTTAAATATACACAATTACATTACTCTTAAGCACTATCACATTTTTGATGTCAAATGTACAAAATAGAAAGGGAAGAAAGTAAACAAGCCCTTTACTGAGGCATCTTGTTGACCTGGTGATGACATTTCCCCTCTTCTGACACACACACACACACACACACACACACACACACACACACTTACTATTATTTGTGCTTAGATAGCATTGAGATGAATTTCAAAATACCCCTTTTCTCGTATACTATTCTAAATATACTCCATTCACGGTAGGAATTACTCTCTTAAAGGTCTTTTTTCCTACCAATATCCTACTATATAATAGATTTCTGGCAGGGAAAAGGGCCTTTCAGAAAAACAATTCCTACGGTGAACGGACTTTATACATTTTCTTCCTTGGACTTTTTTAATCCAGTTTTACATCCTGTTGGGAAGATGGCATAAAGACAATTTTTGTGAATAAACCAAATATCCTGAGCCGTAGACAATTTTAACCAAAGAAAACTACTCTAAAGCTAAAAATATAATTTGTTGGCGGTGTCGGATTATTCTTAAAATTATCTAAGAATTTGGGGTTTTTGCTTCAATTTTATATCTTTAACATTCACTGAATAAAACGTAAATGATTCAACATGGGAAATACTATTTTTATTTGTTGTGACATCATAGGTAGGCAACATCCTTAAATCAAACTTTGATTAAATGATCATGGGAGTTTTTAGAAAGTTTTGGCTTAGGGTGGGGATGCAGGGAACACGATAAAAGGCTAATGTGTTTTTCAGTTTTTTTTAATAGCAAAACCTCTTTTTGTCCAAAATAAATAAAATATTGCTCCAGCAGAAACGGAGATTAATTCTCTTCACATGGTGACCTCAACAGTTGTTGGATATTTGTTATGAAAATAACGGCAATTGATGACAAACTTTTTAAATGAAGAGAAAAAGTTGTCATTAAATTCCAGGACACTCTTGACAGATATTCAAGAACTGTTTATATTACCAGGTGAATAAAATTAAACTCTTAGTCTGTGCTGGAGCAAGATCTTATTTATTTTGACAAAAAAAGTTTTGATATAAAAACTGCTAAAAAACTTATATTTTCTTGCATCCCCTAGATCCCACCCTTAACTGTTACAAGCGCAACACTGGTTGTCACATTTCTTTCTTTTGGTTCAACAATGTGTTTATATTTGTTTATCAAGGGCTGCTCCGTCATGTTGGCGGTATGTGGTTGGGGTTCCCGGCTGATAGTGTCAGAGGTCTGGCCATCACCCCCATCTTCTTCAAGGTGGGGTTGAGCGCTTCTGAAGATGGCGGGGGACCGTTGAAAGGGGATGCAGGTTCGGGCAAGAAAGGTGGAAATGGCCCGGGCAAGGATGGGGAACTTCTCAGCTGCCCCAAATGTGGAGACCCTTGCACACATGTCGAGACTTTTGTCAGTAAGTAGCAACCATTCTTCTTGGGCCCCCTCTCACACCTCACCCCTTCCCCCAATGTTGTTAATGAACATGTATATCAGTGTTGCTACACACCTGAAGAACACTGAAAAATAGTGAAATATATTTGAATTTATGATGTTTTAACTGCAACTGCCTTTGCATAAAATAAAAATTCAACTAAGCACGCTGATTCGAACTTGTTTTTTTTTATCTTCGCCCTGTCCACCCAACCTCCTTACCCTTCCTTTTCTTCATTAAATATTGGGATGCCTAGCAACCGAATATATCTTTGCTTCAAGGCAAGTAATTAATCTTATTCTAAATACCAATGGCATAATTTCACAATAGCCAAGTTTATAAAAAGTTAAATTAAATTTCTCTATTCAACTCTTGGTTTGGGTAAAATGGGAATTCTTTCTGAAAAACATGGAAAATATGGGAAATGTTGTGTTACTAAATTAGTGGGTAGTCTGGTCTATTATCATCATCATTAAAATTTAAGTTAAACTAAGAATGTCAAGCGCTATTCCTCAATACTTCGATAGCCTTGATTCTTCCTGGTATTGAAAGAATCTAGACTCAATTGTAATATCACATTTCTTGCTATCGCAATTCTTATCCACAAAATCCCACTAAATGAAAGTTTTGGCAATTAAACCCAACTGCATCGTTCAGAAACTTGTCATTTTTATTTTCTCTCAACCCCTTGGAAAGAGAAGTATTGTGATTTTCAAAAAAAAATTAGGACTTGAGATTTTGATAAATGTTGACGTTTTATAACCCCCTGAAACCGAAAAAGTTGTGTTCACGATTCTATCTTTCTGTGTGTATGTATCTCGGCCTAGAGCCGAAACCATTTTACTAACTTTGTATCTAGTGTTTTTATAAGGTTTCCGCGAGGAGTTTTTGGAATTCAATATCAACCCCTAAAAGTTGAGTATCTATAGTTAACTGAAAGTTAAAAAGAGAAAATAATTATTTTCTTTAAATCCACTCTAACAATTTTGGTTAAATTTAGTATCTAGGCACTGTTTAACATTATAAACAAAATGTCAATTTTTATTTTCCCAAGAAAATTACTTTGAGGTTACTTTACATAAGCACCGATTTTGTATTTTGATCCTATCTTGGCATTTATTTGAGATACTAAATTACTTATAATTTTGTTAGGTTGTAGTAGTACTATCAAAAAAAAATTATTTCATTTGAAATATATTTTTGTAAAACAAATAGTTTCTAAGCTGTATTCAAATATATATAATTTTTTATGGAGCTTGAATCGATATTTTATTTTAAGCAGTACCTCTTACTACCCATTCGGGCTATACAGCCTTTGAAAATTGACATTGATTGTTATTATCTTTAGTGGACAGAGGTGTTACTCTTTTCTCATTTTTTTTAACAGTGTATATTATTTCATTTATGCTCTTTGGTGGAGTGTTTCTGCATATATGTTCTTTATTTCGATCTCACAAATATTTCAAGTTTCTGGTAAATGTATCTATTTTAAGATTAAAGAGAGAGAAAGTCTGTGCGGTGCACTGTACCATTTATTTTAATTATGATTATGATTAGTTCTTCTTTTTGTTTCACTTTAGTACCGTAAAATTATAAATCTACTTAACATGACCAGTTGTGTTGTAGCGATATTGCGCAAATTAAATGTGAATTTTTTTGTGAAAGTATAATTTTGTATCTGCACTTAGTAGGGTTTTTTCAACCTCATTACAGTATAACATACGTTTAATGTTAAAAGGATGCATGGGTAATTACATAAACTGTTAATGTAGAGGAATTAGAATCGGGGGGGGG
>CABFVX010000015.1:634888-679210 GCA_902151425.1 Timema shepardi
TCTCTAAAATTTATATTTTAATGTGGCCTTTGCTTATGATTTAAAAAGAAATATTTAGTAGCTACAGAGATCGAACATAAGACATCTAGTGTAGCCAGGAATTCTGACCACTAGACCACAGATGCGTTCCAAAACTAAATAAAACCTTTAATAATCCGACTCTTTTAGTCATCCAAGTTATCCTTTATGGAGGCGTTGATGAACGCAGCTCAAAGGTCATCCTTTAAACTTGCTTGTCATTATAAAATTATGCAACCATATTTGTTTTATCAATTATTTGACCTGTGAACTCAACCACTTTTTTTAAATATAATTTTTATGTTATTTATCTTTAGATAAATGTTTAAATACTTTATAATAGGATATATTTTACATAGTAGAACTAATTATACTTTTTTTTATTCTTACAAACTACTTGTTCATTGAATTATAACTGTCGTAATAAGATGGCGTCTGCTTTTTTCCAGCACTAATATCTCAGAACTAACTGTAATTGTTATCACACAAAGATTGTGCAACTCATTTTTCTTCGTGAGAAAAATAGCAATATGTGTAAATTTCAGTGATGCACACTGGTAAATACACACATTACATTGGTTATTCAAGTTTTGGCCTACAACTTTATGAACATCAACTAGAGATGGCTCAACTCATATTTATTCTATCTGAATGATAAATTTTCTTTCGAATCCTCAAATTTTTACTAAAGTGCCATTAGATGAAAAATATTTAAAATTTAGTTTTAAAAGAGTTGCCACTGACAATTGCTATTTTGTTTGTCATGTCTACAGTAACCCCGTGGCTTCTTTGGTGCTGACTGATAGCTCACAGCTGACTTCTGACAGTCAACATTTAGGTATATACCTAAATCTTGACCGTCAGAAGTGACAGCTGCTAAACACATGTTTTTACAGATCATATGGTTCGGCGTAGGGATACATAATTTGGTCTGGTAACTTTTTAAAGCTTTTAGCTGTCAGCTGTGAGCTGTCAGATAGCACCAAAGAAGCCATGATGCTACTGTATTACATGATAAACAACTAAATTACACATTTTTAGTAGACTAATTATGTTAATACGATTTTGTCCTCTTTTTTTGTGATTTTTCTCTTCTTTTTTTCACTTTGCTTAAAATTGTTATATCAAGTCAAGGTTTTCATAATTTTATTCAAGATACACTTTTGAGAGTTCTACAAATCTTGACTCTCATGATTGTCACAAGAATTGAAGATTTAAGCATCTCATCTTTGATATTAACATATTACCAGTATATTTAGACCCAAAATAATGTACTTGATTCTTACTCAGTTAAGGGCTCAATCCTTGCTCATTCCCTTCTAATTACCCATTTCAGTGGCCGCAAGGCCTGATGCGCTACCCTCCCGGTAAACTAGACTGCCGATGACGGGGAGATTTATGTTTGAATCTTGGATGTACTGAGGGTGGTTTTCCCACTCTTCTACCATGCAAATTTTGGTACACTTCATATAAATATAACCACCCACCGCTTCTCAGAAATAATTCTGGAAGCACCGTAAATCGAGCCCGAGGCCTGAACTCCGACCAATAGACTACAGAGGTCCTTAGGACTCTGTGTAGTGTTGAAGTAAATTTAAATATCTAATGACCAGAAGAAATCTATTTGGTTTATTTTATTCTGAAAATAAATCCTCAAAATCTTTGTCATGATACTTTTCCTAAGATTGACTTGGTTTTGATAACTTCACTTTAAACAAACATTCGGCACAATACATTTCTAATAAAGACACGGTAACCAACTCTAAGAATATAATGTTATCTTTCATATATCTTTATTTGTAAGCCAATCATTATTTTAATGACAAAGTGAATGTTGCATTTTAAAATAAACTTCTTTGTTTTCTTTACTAATACTCACACCTTTTATGGTTTATTTTTATTTTACCTAATTATTGTTACAAAACAGGAAACATATATTTTTCTTTTTGCAGCTTCAACAAGGTTTGTGAAGTGTGAAAAATGCCACCATTTCTTTGTGGTACTATCTGAAGTTGATTCCAAAAAGTCACTGAAAGAAAACAGAGAAGACCATAAAAATGGTTTCTATAGAAAACCACCTCCTCCACCAAAAAAGGTTTGTGTTTTAATTTCATATTAGCTTACAATTAAGATTGTTTTGCTCAAGAGCGCCTCTACCCCACATATATTTTACAAAACTTAAATAACTAATTCATTTCAAACCAGGCTTTGTATCGTAGTGTGGTTTTATATTCATTTTAATCTTAATAGGCGGAATTTAGACTAGAGAAACCATTTCACCATATTTTTAAAAATCTATACAGAAGTTAAAAATAATTATTTTAAAATTGAAAATAAAATCCTATCAAACTAGTCCCAACTCACTTTAATGTGTTATGATTCGAGCATAATCTTGCATCTAAGTTTCTAGGCTGTTTGCCCTGAAATGGGCTCTTAAGTGCACTCAAGTAGTCAAATATGGTTACACTCAACAAAACATATTACCTAGCTTGATTTCTCAAGATATAGTCAAATTAATTTGTTTAAAAGTTCCTTTTTCTTAAATGTTAGTCATTTTTGGATAGTTAAAAATTAATATATTGTGTTTAATTTACTAACATCTTTTAATTTAGCTCAAAATTGAACATACTTTCAGTAAATTCAACAAATATCCCATTCAATATTATAAATATTAATACAAATGTTTTTGAGCTGTAAAAATCCAGATCAAACTAGAATTGACAAGATAGTGCCAAAGAGAGGTCCTTAAATAGTTTATAATGTGAACAAATTACATTTCTTTGACTTTAATAATACCATTGTTACCCACTGAAGTGGTTGAATGGTCTAAGATGGGTGTGAACCACCTTTTTGGGATTGCATTACTAAATTTATCAAAGACCATCACTAATATTTAAATTTGAAGTTTCTTATGCATTTAACTGAAAATTCCCATGAGATTGAATCCTGTTGGGTGTACTTAGGCTGTTTTTCCCTAAACGGCTTTTGCACTTTCCTTCTACACAAATACAGTTACACTTCCTCATCCCTAACACACAAATGTAATATGTACATATGTTAGTACAACCCAAATGGTTAGTAAAACTTAAGTAATTATAAAAGTTGATATTTTTTCTTATTCTCACAAAAAAAAAAGTTAAGTCCTCTTGAGTCTGCTTAATCATGTTCACATTTGGTGTAATGCAAATTTTTTTCCCCCTTTTTCCTTCTAAAAATGATACCATCTTTAAAGCTATTTATCAATAAAAAAAATAGACAACAAAGAAAACTTATTTAAAATACCATCTTAAACAAAGCTTCAAAAATTTTGGCATGCTAAAAAAAATCTGACTTTGAATTTCATCTTCTCATTCCCTTTCAGATATTTGAGTACTTAAATAGACATGTGGTTGGGCAAGATTATGCCAAAAAAGTGCTCTCAGTGGCAGTATATAATCACTATAAAAGAATCTACAACAATATACCTCAGCAAGCGCAAGTGTCTTCCAGCAACAGACAAGACATGGCTGTTATGGAGCAGGGGCCCCAACAGTCTTTCACTCATAGAGGTTAGTATTGGGATCAAACACCATTGCATGATGTTTATTGAAATGTTGTCGGACGTTGACTGAGAGCGCTTAGAAATCAGTCAGAGTTGGGTCAAGTTCATTCTTTTGCAAGTCTGGATTTTCATTTTACCTGTAAATCTTGGTGAAAAATGTTAGAAGTAAGAAGGAATAAAAGTGAATGCTAACATTTTCTGTTAGTGTGTATACAGTATAACATTCAGTAAAGTGTTAAATCATTGTTATGGGGTCTGCTTGTTAAGTTTGACCTAAATTATGTCTCGCAGCAGACTAGACTGCCACTGATCGAGAGATTGAGGTTTGAATCTCAGTTGGATATACTGCGTTTTTTTGTTTGTTTTTTTCTAAAATGGTTTTCCTCTTTCCCTCCACACAAATGTGGGTACACTTCTTACAAATATAACCTGCATTATCCTTAAACACATTAGTGTTATTGGTACATAACCGTATAAAAATAAGCTGAACCTTATACTTCTCTAATCCGATTCCTAAACTTGCTTTCGAATCCCGAATCTTTGAAAACTTACAATTTTTAATCTAACGTAAAATATTTAAAACTTGATTTTCTTAAAAAAAAAAAGTTGTTTAAGGCTTGGTCTTATTAAAGATACAAATTTTATTTGTTATGTTATAAATAACAACACTTTTTATGAATCTTGAATACTATAGGTCTCGATCTTGCAAGACTAAGACAGGCACAACATCCAGTCCCCAGACATTAATTTATCAATGTGATAGGGAGTAAACTTACATTTCACCAATGATACATTTTTCAGCCATGCCAGGAACCGATCTCAGAACTTGTAGTTCAGTAGACAGAAGCGCTACTGACTTGAGCTAAGGTGTTTGATGGTTCCAAATACTAATAATAATAATAATATTTAGAATCGCGTCTTACTACCCGTTTGGGTTATACGCTTTATGTACTAATTACTCTAATGGATTAGGAATTGGGGAGGTTGAGTTAGAGGAAGTCCGGCATTTGCGTGGAGGGAGAGTGGAAAACCATTTAGGAAAAATCACCCCCAGTTCACCTGACCGAGATTCGAACCTCGATCTCCTCGTCCTCAGCGGTCGAGCTCAACACGACAAGCGTGTTAGCCAACTACACCACCGAGGCGGGTTCCAAATACTAACAGCTCTAATTAGTTAAAAGTGCTCGCAACTCTTTAATCAAAATGAGAAATTGTATTATTTTATACACAATTATATGTTGTTTTTTTTACTATCAAGTTTCCAACTCTCATTAAAGTTAGCTAGGATTTGAACCTCTTATTGTCCTATGTTTGTATCCTAGACCTACACATTTCGGGTATTGGTCAGAGCTCTGCTCTCGGTGTGGGTTTCCAGTCTTCTTCCCCGCCCTCTGACATGGAAAACAGGAGAGCTTCTAACAACAGTGCGGGCAGCGACATCCTTGATGCTAAGAACCACGAACTTAGGCTTGAGAAGAGCAACATATTGCTACTTGGACCCACTGGTTCAGGTGAGTTGACTTTTACCCCTGGATATGGCTTGATTAAAGTCCGCATTTGAGCCGAGTGGCAAAAGAGATTCCAAATCTTTAATAAAAAAAATATACTAAATTTTAATTTGTAAAATATATATACATAGAGAGATTATTAGGAAAGTGGCAGAGCACAAATAAAAGTAGAAACACTAACACATATCTACACACACTTCTATATTCCAATGCTATTAAAGCATCTTCCTCAGGAAGAAGTAGTAATTACTACTACTTTCCTAACATTCTATCATTTTATTTATTTACTACAAATTGTTTTCGCTCAATGCACTTTATTTCATATATACAATTTGTAAAAAAAAAGGTAATTTCAATTTATTTACACAGACACATAACTTATCAAGTTGGCAAAGATCCAAGTATTGGTCTGACCAATTGATTTTTTTGTTTTTCTAGGTAAGACACTATTGGCCCAGACAATAGCCCAATGCCTGGACGTCCCTTTTGCCATTTGTGATTGCACGACACTCACGCAGGCTGGCTACGTGGGAGAAGACATCGAGAGCGTCATCGCAAAACTCTTGCAGGACGCCAACTATGTTGTAGACAGGGCACAGACTGGTTAGTTAAATTTATATGGAATTTTGTTAGGGAATTGGTGGAAAAGCTCCTATTTAGTTATTTTTAACCAATAAAACTAGTCAAAAACTAATTAAAATATATATTTTGCATAAGCTAAAGATGTGATCACTGGTAATGAAGTTTTTGAGCAGCATTATATGTAGCTGCTACTAGGTGAGAAAGGATTAGGCATGAATATTTCTGGGTAAGAGTTGGGGAACAGGGACTATATGTGAGATTAGAAGATGCAAGAGTGAGATGGTATGATTATGTAAACTCCATGGCTTTTGCCTGCAAGCGATCTTTACCAACCAAGTGGCTGCTGCTGATAGCAAAGATATTGCACACATTTGGTTATATAGGGTGTCATGGGGTCAGCACAATGAAACCTCCAGCCTTTAATCCTCATTTTTCTAGACCAGAGCTGCTACTTATTTATCCTCAGCGGCTGAGTTTGACCCCATTCCATGTACATTTCTGGAAGCGCCAGAGATCGAACCCAGGATCTCTGGATCTGAAGTCAGGAACTCTGACCTCTAGATCACAGAGGTTATGTAATGAGAACGAAAAAGGGCAAGGATCCCAAGGAATTTGATGGAGATGACATAAATGTTGCAAAAAGACCACATGAGAGAGATGGGAGGAACAGATAACAGCTATTGTGCGAGTGAGAGGATAAGAATGGATACAAGGGGTGGCGGAAGAGTGGCCAAATTTCAGAAGAATATCAAGGCATTTTATTAAACTGACCTGGGCACAGGCTGGAAACAAACTCAAACTCTGTTTTTCTACTGTCCGACTCTTTCATAAATGGCTAATGTGCATTAATCAGCAATAACAAATTTTGTGCAGTTAAATTTTCCAATACAGGTGACTTTATGGGGAGCTTCTTTGGCATTGTGGCTTTATATTTGAGTAAATTTGTCAAACCAAATTACAAACATTGTTTCTAAAAATTAAAAAGTTTAAATGATATAGTTATCATATATTGTTATACTATTATGTTTTTATTTTAAAGACAGAATCTGTACATTTTTACTGAATCCGGCACTGACCACAGCCTAGTGATAGGCATAATCGAATGATTTTAAGAATTGAATAATCATTCGTTTCTTTGAAAAGTAATGGAATGAATCAAAAGAATCATTTGAATGATTTTGATGTGTAGTAAAGAGTTGGTAAAAATTGGATGTTAGCTACTTTTGACTAAAAGTAGTTGCTAGTTGCTTGTTTTGCTTTGTGCTACTATTCTCTTCACCCTACTATCAGATCTCTCAACAGGCATTTCTTTGCGTTTGCAGCTTATCAACACTTTTCTATTACTGTATTTAGTTCTTTGTGCCAGTGTCAAAGACCAAAGTACAGCTACAACAAAATTCTATACAGTTAACGCATTAGTCACATAAGTAATTCACAATTAATATAAATACTTTTGCATACAATTAATAATAAAATAAAGAACACATTTTTCCCTTTGTGTTTAAGACAGTCGAAATAATTGACCCTTTAATATTTCTTAAACATAACAAAAATATATAAGCTTACAATCCTATTTATATCTTGGGTAAGTGATCAAATACTTTCGATTTGAATATCTGAATCATTTATATGCCTCCTGGAAGCTCCACTTAGAATCAAACACACAATTACTACTTGACACGACAATGTAGGTTTACTGGATAATGATATTTTGTGTTATAAGAATGTAAAATTATTTCATTGAATAAAATTATAATACGATCTGAATATTATGGCTGGGCAATGTTTTATTAAATATATAAAATTACATACCTATCTATTTAATAAATTTAAGTCAACGTTAAAAAAATTATCTCTCAAATCGTTCACACTATTTGCATTTAGTTAGTTAGGAAGGTAAAATTTAAAGGAAATGAAAAATAACAATCTACATAGTACTGTGGTAAAATAATCGAATCATTTTGTAATTTTCACTCAAATTGGCTGATATTCGATTGTAAACTGTACAACCACTTAAACTTTGTATTAAATAGCCTTAGAATAATTCGAAAGCGTAAGGGTGATTATTGTGTAGCAATGGGGACTATTTATTAAAAATGAACCTAATAGAAATGAAGACCTGTATATAGATAGCCTGGAAACCTTCTTAATCATAAGGTCTATTTTCCTCAGCACTTCTGGCAAGGTTGTGGTAAGAGAATGAATTGACCAGCTTGCGTCAAGTCAGCTACTGTTTTCATTAAAATGAGTTTTTAATTCGAATGATTTTGAAAGAATTGAATGAATCGATTATTCAGAATAATCGAACGAGTCGATTATGACCATCACTACCACAGCCCCCATTACAATGCTTCTTGGCATCTCCCTTTATTTATTTGGTCTTATTACTAATTCCTGAGGAAGTTTCCGTGGACACATCTATATATTGAAGTGTATATTTTAGGGTTTTTATCATTTGTTCTTCATTTTTATACTATTCTATCATATTTATTTAATTACATATTATATATTGTTTAGCGCACTTTATTTGATACTTATAATAATGTGTTGGTAAAGTATTATGTTAACTATTTTATTCCCAGGCTGTAAATGTTTTTAATCACTCTCGTGTAAGTATATTTTAGTGATTACTCTTGTGTTGGACAGGTATTGTTTTCCTAGATGAAGTGGACAAGATAGGAGCAGTGCCTGGGATCCATCAGCTGCGAGATGTTGGAGGGGAGGGGGTTCAGCAAGGAATGCTCAAGGTTTGTAACAAACAATAACTCTTCGACGAATGTGTTTCAATCGAACCATTCGGGGAACTGCTCCAGTTCACATAAAAATAATATAATTAGTAGCGTTGGCTTGCATCCACTATTTTATGAATCTAAATCTTAATTTAACTTTCAAATCCCAATTATCGAATCCGAATCGTGAAAAAAATTTATAAATCTCAGAGGAAATAGAAATATAAGGGAATAATAAAAGGATAAAATAGTAACTAAATGTTTAAAAAAAACATTCATGCATTAAAATAAGTGTTAAATTACTGGTCTGGTGCGTGGCTGTTAAATTTGTCCAATAATTAGTTTGGTTCTTAACCACTAAAAGGCAGTATTAGAGGTTGAAAACCAATCTTAATTTTTAAAAAAATATATTTTTTAAGGATTTGAGTGTTGAATCTGATGTTTCTTGAGTCCTTGGATCCCTTTAAGGATACGTGGGTCCCATTCCTACTATTCAGCATTTATAGACGTCTGTATCAGATTTTTTATTCAAACGTTTCATCATCTGTTTCCAGCCTGGGGTTGGTTTAGTAAAATGCCTCCATCCTCCTTTGTCATTTCACCATTATTCCAGCCTCCTTTATTTGCTTCCATTCTTCTCCTATCAGTTGCACACTTTCTGTTATCTGCTTCTCTCATCTCTTTCCTGGCCTCCCTTGTGGTCTTATTCCTATTCATCAGTTATTTTTTGGTTGAATCTCTCGATTGGATGCACTAAGGGTGGTGTCTTATGTGTTTTTCCGTGCCTTTTTGTGACACTCGGACACTTTCTTAAAATCCACATTGTTCACTCTTTTGCCCATAAATTATTGTACCTATAAGTTAAAACTAAAACAATTACATGTAGGAATAAAGAATAAAAAATAGTTTACTTTAAATTTGTCCATACTATGTTGTAAACAGATGCTGGAGGGCACGATAGTAAATGTTCCTGAACGTAACTCTCCCCGCAAGTTGAGAGGTGAAACTGTCCAAGTGGATACGACAAATATACTGTTTGTGGCCTCGGGCGCTTACAACGGGCTTGACAGACTTATCAGTCGCAGAAAAAATGAAAAGGTAAGAAAATCAGAACGTTATTTAGTTTGTGAAAGAATTGAGGATTTCAATTTTTGTTTACTAAAGTTACAATAAAAGAATTTTCTAAAACATTTACTGTATTGTTTCAAATGCTGATCACATTAATTTCTTAAATACAATCTTTATAATTGTGGTCTTAGATAATGCATGGTGGATTAAGTGGGTTTTTCCCCCTTATGCTATTTGTTTAGTCGTGTGACCACACATCATTCGTCCTATATCAATGGACATTTCTTGGGTTTATTGTTTCTATCCACCTTTCCTGTACCTTCTTCCAAATATAAAATAACTTCTTTAATTGAAAGACTACTGACTATTTAATCAACCCAAACTTTACTCGAATCTATACTCAAGAGTTTTCTAAGAATCTCACTCAAGATATACTTTAATAAAAATTAAAAATCCTGTGCTCATAAACCCTTAAATTTAATGCTGCTTGTATTTGTTACTTCCATAGCATAATTGAATGATTGTAACAGCAGTTGATATGACTTCAATTGAGGTTATTTTCTTCCCAGTACCTAGGTTTTGGAGCGCCCATGTCAGCAGGCGGCGGGAGACGAGTGGCCACCCAAGCCGACCAAGCCAACATCACCGCAGCGACATCTGCAGAAGAAGACAATGCCGAGAAGGATGCGTTCCTGAGACAAGTAGAAGCGAGGGACCTCATAGAGTTCGGCATGATACCTGTGAGTTTGCCTGCCGCTTTGTGCGCAGCTTTCGGATAAACAACTTCAAACAACTCATAATGTATGGTGTCTACTAGTCATAAAAGTAATTAGAAAATATTTTAGGGGTTATTTTTATTTCACATGTAACAATAATGATCATAACAATCATCATCATCAATAACAGTTTCCAGCCTGTGGTCAGGTCAATTTAGTAAAATGCCTCAATCTTATTTTATCCTTTCACCACGCTTCCTCCTTTTAATCCCTTCCATTCTTCTCTGTAACGGTTAGTCTAACTGCTACTTCCCGAGGATGATGCAATAAGAGTTCACCATCCTTCCTCCTTTTGGCTTTTATAATCCAAACTACAATGTATATTTGATTATTGTTTTATGTTTGCCTACAGGAATTTGTTGGCAGGTTTCCGGTTCTGGTTCCGTTCCATTCATTGGATCAAACCATGCTTGTACGAATCTTGTCCGAACCACAGAACGCAGTTGTCCCCCAGTACCGAATGCTCTTTGATATGGATAAGGTAATAATTATTAGTAAAGAAGGAACAGAAAAGAGCATTGTGAACAAATACAATACTTCTTTTGCAAGGAATAGAGGAATATATTTCATTTTAAAATGTTGCCACTCGTCCAAGATAATGGTGTCTTAATTAAAACTCGTATTTTTAATGCAATCATACCAATAGACAGATTTTGATAGGAAGAACAGTATCTGGTAGCTACTAAAACAATTTTAATATATTCATAGATCAAGTCATGTTATTTGCAGCCGTCACTTTTAACAGATATTATCAGTACCTATAAAATAACACAAATAATAAAGTAACAATGTTGGCTAAAGAAATATGTTTAAAATTGTTAAACTGTTCTTCCAACCAAAATTAAGGTATAGTTTTAAGAATATTTTTTAACAAATAATGAGCAACTGTTTCCAGCCTTTGGCTTACTCTCACTTGCACACTTTGTTTTATGCTCTTCCCATCTCTTTCTCGGCCTTCCTTACAGTCTTTCAGTCTTTTTCCTACACACCTCACCTTCATCCTTTCATTTGGTATTCCTTCCTTTTCCATTTTCATTACATGACTTGATTCCTCTATGATCTCATGTGCTCCCACTCTTTCCTGGATAACTTCATTTTTTATATATTTATCCTCACTAATATCAGTTGCGAGTAACCCCTCTGCTTTTCTTCATTTGCATCAGCATTTGCTTACTGACCTTGACTCTTAATCCCTCCGGCCACGTAATAGATTACTTAAAAGCAGCTAGTGTCCTTTTTGACTGAAACCTTGTCTGCTATTCCAAAAACGTAGGAACTTAAACAGCAGGGCTGTGTGTGAAATTTCAATTTAGTTTAGGTTATTCTTCAGCTTCCACTTCGATTTTAAATTAAAATTCCGGATTCGAAAAATACAAGGCCTTGTTAGTAAAAATATTTAAAGCTAAACTACATAATTATGTTAAATTTTTGTCATTTTTTAACTCGAGAACTTTTTGAATTATCTTTATAATAAGTAGGGCTCGGCCGATGCCGATTATTAATCCGATCATCGGCCGATTATCGCATAACCGGCGATTCCGATTATTTATGCCGATTATTCAAAATGTGTGGGTAAATTTTAAGTCCTAAAAATATTAAAAACCTTTTTTTATCCCTTTTCTCTCGTTTGTAATCTTTCAATAATTAGCTTTATCTTAGCGACTTACGTTTGCAATAAACAGCACATCCAACATTCTAACAAAATATATCAAAATAAATATATTTACCATAGGCCTTTTTCTAATTTATGCACGTTATTAGAAATAAAAATACTCACAAGTAACAAATTTATTAACCATCATATAAAATGTTAGTAGATCGGCATTGTTTTATATCGATTTGTTAAAAATAGTTATAAAATGAAATATCAGACGCAAGAATAACGTGCATGCGCACTACATTTTATTTTACATGGAAAGAGATTTTATTTTTTTAATGCTGTTTATTCAAAATATATGGGTATATTTTAAAATCATAAGTCATAAACATTAAATATCAATTTGAAAACTAAAAGATAAATTTAATAATACATTCCCACGTATATAAACACAACTTCTATTTTGAGTTTACAATAAACAGGGTAACCAACGCTACTAAAATATCAAATGAGAATATGTATTTTTACCAAACCCTTCCTTCACCTCTGATAAGACATCTTGTGAATGTGGGGAATGCCAGGCCTCCACCGTGGTTCGGATTCCACGTTAAACTGTAGGTCCTCCATTTCATCTCACAATCACCCTACCATTACACATTAGCGTAAGCGCGTATAACCCGAACGGATAGTAAGACGCGGTGCTCATAATAATAATAAAAATATGTATTTTTACCATAGGTCTAATTCCAATTTATGCAGATGCACATTATTAGAAATAAAAACGTTCACAGGTAACAAATCTAATAATCATAAAATAAAATATTAGCAGGTTGGTTTTGTTTTATTTCGATTTGTTAAAGATGCCCAAAAAATGAAACATCGGACGTACGCACATGCGCACATTTTGTTTAAATGGAAACCATTTTTCTTTTAATGCAAGTACAACACTTTTTTTTCATGAAGAGTATAATCAAATTTGCTGTTTATTATTGTGATTAGTTTTTGTTTAGTGACAGGTTCAGTTGTCTTAACAGTAACAATAAGAAGGAATATTTAAACAACCTTTACATTTTAAAAGTTTCTATTCACATGTTATTAAAACAAACCTATATTTGGCATTATAAAATTAGTAAAAGTAACTTTTTTTTTGCTTTAAGAGTCATTTTACTTTATACACATATAAAAATTGGAAACAAAAATAATCGGTATCGGTGATCGGCCTAATCGGCAACAAATGATCGGCATCGGACTAATCGGCAAAATAGCTGATCGGCCCAGCTCTAATAATAAGCATAGGAAAACTCACTTTTTGAGCGTTTTTATCCAAAGAATCATTGTGTGCCTTAACCAAGAAGAACAATTTAGTCATATTCATGCTTTCTTTTAGGTTGATCTTACATTTTCGTCCGAGGCGCTGCGTGCGATCGCGCAGTTGGCCATGGAGAGGAAGACTGGTGCTCGCGGTCTAAGGGCGATTATGGTGAGCTTTAGATGTGTGCTCTTCTTGTTTAAAAAGTAAAATCCTTGATCTTATTTGCGGTGTCTAACGGTCTAAGGTTTCACTATTGCAATGAATTGGACTATCGATGGCAGAGAGGTTGGATCTTGACTCCGTGTTGGGTGCACTGAGGGTGGTTTCTTCTAAGCTTTTTTCCATTCTCTATTCGTGTAAATACAAGCACACTTGCTTTAAGTTCAACCTTTCTCATCCATAACACATTAGCGTAATTAGTACATATGCATATGGCCAAAACAGGTAGTGAGTGACAAGGTACAGTAGCCCCATAACCTCTTTGGTGCTGACTGACAGCTAAAAGCTTATAAAAGTTACCAGACCAAATTATGTATTCCTACGCCGAACCATATGATCTGCAAAAACATGTGTTTAGCAGCTGTCACTTCTGATGGTCAAAATTTAGGTATATACCTAAATGTTGACTGTTGGAAGTCAGCTGTAAGCTGTAGGTCAGCACCAAAGAAACCATGGGCTTACTGTAGATAGTGACTCTGTACTGAAAAAAAATCCTGTTTAAAAACTTTTCCCACAAATATTTCTGTAATAACTACCTTAAATTGTCTAAAAAGTTTATTTTTTGTTTATTTGATATACATTTTCTGAACTGATATTATATCAGCACATGAGAAATTCTATGAGAAAACGCGAAAGGAACTATCTATTTTGCCAGGAAAGCTATTATCACATACCTTCCGAGGATCTTTTACATGCCACAATCAACATGGGACTGACTGCTCTAATTTCCCTCTGAAGAAAGTTGTGCTAAGGACTTTAATCGATCAGGAAAAATGTGTCGACCCCGATTAGGTTTGAACTCACGGTCATCGGATTCTTAGGCGAGCACTTTACCCTAAGACCACCGAGGTTGTTGTAATTTAATTAGAATTTGTGATAGTGTAATCTCAATTTTCTGAGATTTTTTTAAAATTATCTTATAGAAATAAATTAATAAGTCAACAGCAGTGAAAGATGGAGGCACATCCCTATTGAAATGTCAGTTAATCTAATGTTCCCATTATTGATTGCACTTGTTTTTCAGGAAAGCCTCCTTCTAGACCCTATGTTTGAAATACCCGGGTCCGATGTGATGAGTGTTCATATCACCGAAGATGTGGTGTATAATAAAAGTGGCCCAGTGTACATCCGGGGAAAGGCGGTCTCTGAAGAAGAGGATCAGACAATCGAAGTTCAAGCCCGTGCCAACGCAAAATAAAGCGTGGGAATTTTGGCCTACCATATCCATGAAACTAATAATTTTTTATGGTAATATGAAACACACATTGTTGGGCATGAAAACTACATTTTCAGTGTAAATATACTTTTTTTCCTGGCAACAGTGGTGTTTATCTACTCTGTGATTTCAAAAAGTTATCGGGCTCTGATGTCAGTATTTTTTATTTATTTTTTTCACATTGAGTTTACATTAAAATTAAATTATTTTGCAATAACAAATTGGTTTTTATTACTAATTGTTAGAGCTGAGTTTAACCAAAAATGATATTTAAATGACATTTTTCATAATAATCAATATGATGGATATGCAGGAGAAAATGGTACATTTACTGGGAGACATGTGCATATTAGATAGATAAAAAAACATCTAATTTTGGAGGAACTTGAACCCATTAAGAGTCAAATGAACCTCCCCTTAAATAAATTTGCTCTCTCCAAGTGTTGTTTAATGTGTGTGCATATCTCCAAGAAAATGTGACCTTCATTTTTCTCTCTTTTACTGAAACACTATAAAATTACACATCATTATACTAAACTATTTTCTTTGGCCACTAAGCACTCCCTTCACATGAAAGGCAACCATACTGAAAAAGGTTCTCTTAATGTTACAGACAAATATTTACTTTTGAGATGTATAGGTTTTATTATAATGTTCTTTGCAAGTGTAGTTTTTTACTAAATATAACAGTAATGGTTTTAATAGACTTCTATCATTACACAAATCCATATTTTGATTTTTTGTTTTAAAGTATTTCTATTGTTTTGAGGGTGTTTTAAGTGACTTTTTTTTATCAGGTTCATAAACATTTGGGATGGATATTTGTTTTCTAAGCAATCTTAAAATGTTTGAAGTTTCTTATGTTAATGGATGCTGCAGTTTAGTTCAAATGCTTACTTGATGTGTTTAATGTTCAGGGGTGTGTAAATGGTGTTATTTTAAACACACACATTTTTTAATTGTATTCGAACATATACAAAGCTTAACAACTAATAAAGCCAAGTTTATGATAACACATATGTTAATGCCAAAAGTAAAGATATAAATTTTCCAGATCTGGAGTGTCTACCAAATTTTTTGATGACTTAGATATATTTTTTGTAGTTTGTTTTTAATGCTAATAATATTTTATTAGTTAAACAAATGAAACTACATTTTATATATGGTTCATGCAATTTATTGATACAGAAAAAATAAAGTATCCTTTAGATATAATTATACCGACTATTCAAAGCATCAAGCATGGTTCAATGATTATTTTTCCAATATTTCATAATAAACATTCTTCTTAATAGTGGTTTTATAATCACTTTTACTAAAATATTGACAATAGATTATACTTATTTGTCCTTTTGGTTCCGAAGCCTTCGTAATTTTCAATACTTTTTAGTGGTAAAATTAGAGTACTTCACATTTGTATAGTAGCATTTTCTATGGCTAAATTTTATTGATAAAACTATTTTACAAGGCATTCAACTGAAAGTTAATCATTTCTAGCATAATAATAATAATATGTTTAGACATTTACTCTTTAATTGTTTGGTAGAGGGATGGTAAGTTTTAAATAAGAATCGTAGCGGTTAGTCAGCTAATTGGTTATATATAGTTTTAGAGAATTGTTTAACATCTGATATTAGTGTTTAAGGAAGTGAAATTATTCTAGTTTCTGTTTATAGTTGTATGCTTCTGCAAACATTTTGCTAAAAGTAGTTTGTTTTATTTTTGAATTTACCTTTTTTTTCCCTTTTTTTTCAAAAGATTATGTGAATTTATTTGGGATGGACAAGAATGACATTTTTATATCGAGACGGGAAATGAGTCAAAATCTTGGGATCGGGACGGGAATAGGAAATTATAAAAATGACGCTTAAGATTAATTCTAGATTAAAAATATAAATTTTTCTTATGCTAATATGGTGAAACTTGTAAAAGCTTTGACATAACTAAATATAATAGCCTACAAATAATATATTATGTATAAAAACATAATATAATTAGGGGTGTACGAATAGCATTTTTTATTGAAACAAATAGCAAAATTTTGAATAAATATTAGATAGTACAAATCGAATGATTAATTTTAATACATTTTTTTATTAGTTAATCTCTTTTGTAAATGGTGTTTTATTTTTAATTTCCTATTAGAAGAGTGCGAAAGATATTTAAAAAAATACCCCTCTTAAATATTCTTTAAAATCTTAACTGTTCTCTATTTAACACCTCTTAAAAGCTATCTAGGTTTGAAACACCTTAAATATTCTTAAAGTCCAAAAGCTCTTAGGTTATCTAGGTTGGAAACCCCTTAAATATGCTTAAGTTATGAAACCCCTTAAATGTTCTCTAGGTTTGAGATCCCTTGACACTTCTCTCTGTTTAAAGCCCCTTGAATGTTCTCTCGAATTAACATCCCTTAACTAGTTGACCTTGGCAAGCTACTTCTCCCCCTTCATTTCTATGCCCCAAAAGATGGTAGAGTATATATAATATATCTATGTCCTCTAAATCTTCTGGTCTTTCTCTCTCTCTCACACTGAACCTAACAAACAACTGTTGATAGAGCACATTGTCCTACCACAGGCATTAAAATACCCCCTCTCCCCCCCTCCCCTGCCCCTCCCAACTTCCCCCTACAAGTTTGCCACAGAACAAAGATGACTGTCTTCAATAGAGATTGAGCCAGTAGTACCTCCTGGGACAATAATAAGTGGGCTTTATTTCCCGCCGCCCGAGTCCTTTCTGGGAAAGGGTCTTTCCCGTCTGAGCCTGACTCTCGGAATGGATAAATTCCCAAAAATTTTCAGAGGGTTCGGGATCCCGTCCACCCCTAGAATTTATTCATGAGTTTTATTAATTTTGGAACTAATATACAAAAAAATTAATTACTTGAAATGTTTTGAATACTAAAAAAAAAATCATTCCTGGAATCCTCAAATCTTTAAAAATATACAATTTGAGTTTAAGTGAACGTATTGAAATATTTGAATTTAACTTAAGTTGTTAAATATTTCATGCCTTTTATACATACAAATTTTATTTATATGTTATTGGCATTAAATATTTAACAAGTTTATTGAATGTGAATAACCTGAACTGGTTGGAAGAAGTGGTGATAAAAAAATATTTTTCAATATACATATGGAAACATGTACAGAAAATTGGGATGGGTGCAAATAAAAGGAATAAACATAATATAACTCAATATTAAAATTGGAACACAGTTCAGACTCTTAGCATTGCAGCCACAGGACAAGTAGATATTGGCTACCTCTAGAAGAAAATAGATAGTCACCACATTATCTTTAACCAGTGTCTTTCACTACCTCCTGATAAGATCTGATAGAACGAAATAAGAATGTGCAAAGTCCTCTTTTTTAATTTAAATCAAACTCGAATAAATTATATGAAATATTCTCAAAGCTGAATCAAAGGTAGAATATTTTTTGTCCGTTGTTTTATACTTGAAAAAATACAATGTGTAATATTCGGTTGAAATTCTGCTGAAGAATGGGACTGATACGTGGATTTATCAGGAGAAACACATGAGATATCTAAGATATGTGTGGAAAAACTCGTATGGACAGTTGTAATGAATGGGTTCTGAAGGAGTGCTGTTTGGAATGGAATCCAATAAATTGCTTGTTGTGTCTTATATTAGTTTGGACATGTTGAGAAAATGATGTGAGTTTGGATTGAGTGACGAAGCTAATATATGAAGGTAAAATGTGTGGATCAAAAGAAAGTAGAGTAGGCAATGTAGGATATGGTTAAATGTGGTAGATGATTATTTGAAAAATATAAAAACACTTTGATAATAAAAGAGCATAAATTATAAGGTGTATGTTGTTGAAGCAAAGGCAGTATTAAAGGATGGGGAAGTGTGGGCAAAGTTATTGAGGATGGATTAAGTACGGAGTTGCTGTTTTTCAAACAAATGCACACTTTCTTGCTTACCTCAAAGAGAAATGATGTGACTAAAAGTATGTATGTGTACACTAAAATCACTTGGAAAATATATAATTTCCCAATTTTTAATATTTCATTTTAATCTGATAAATCAAGATCACATCTTACAATTCAATTACTTCTGATTTGCTCATATTAATATTGATTTGTAACAGCTCAGAATGGCGATAATTCAACACAAGTTGAATATTTTTACTGACTAAGCTTTGTATTTGTTTAAGCGGGATTGTTTTTCAAAGCAAAGTTGAAGCGGAAATTTGTTTTGAAGCTAAGTCTAAAAAAATTATTTTTTATTGAAACCTAGTTCAAGTGATTAATTGTAAACGATCGATTTTCCTCAGAGTCTAACAATGCAAATCGTGTGTGTTCCTCTTTTCATTGTAAAAGTCATATTGTGTTTGTTTCTGTTATTTGTTCCTTGCTTTCACATACCTTCTTCCATGTTTAACAAAATGTACTTCAAAAATTTAAAATAGGTTTTTTCTTAAATTACTACTTATATTTTTCTTATTTATCAGAACAAATTGGGAACTTTTTGAGTAAATTAATATTTTTATTTTTTTGGATGATGGAATTAAAACTTTTGTGTCTACCCAAACATACAATTCTTATGTAATTTATTTTATCATTTGCATACAATTTTGCTTTTAAATCGAGGTGCTCAGATTTTAAAAACTGCTCTACCATTTTGGCTAAAACTACATAGCCTACACCGCCTTTAGTAGTTTGTATGTTAAATTTACTACACTTATTTATTGTTTTTTATCGTAACTTAAAAACCAATTTTTACGATTGGTATTTGTTTAAAAATAAATCTTAGTTTTATTTATTGAATTTTTGAAACCTATGTCATTCTATTTATATTTTTTTCTGGCTATCTTATTATATTATTAGATCTCTCTATATTTAATGTGTTATATTTTACCTTTCAAAGTTATTTAACATTGTATTTATTTGATTTGAAAAAAAAATTAAATACCTACATTTTTAGTTTCTAAACATTTCTCCAAAAACACCACTAAGCTTAATACAAGCTTTAAAGATAGTTAATTTTGATAAGTCTATTGTTTTACAGAAATTTAAAATAGCTAAGTCCGATTTACAGTAGTTTCTTTCACACAGAAAACTACATTTATTTTTTATAAAAAAAATTGAAAACTATCAGAATATGAAATAACATTTAATATTCTTTTATATAAATTGAGTCAAGAAGTTCAAATTTATTTAGTGACTAGACAGACAATGCATTGTATTTAAATATACTCAACACTACAGTAAAATATATGTATTTAATTAAATATAATTAATTATTTTGATCTGTTCAAAACTTTAAAGATGGCTTAATTTAATATATATGAAATATAATTAACAATTTCTTACTATATTCAAAGGCGATTTGCATATTTCTTGGAATTATATGTTACTGATTTGTTAAGGATCAGATTTTTTTTAAAGCATCACAAACGGTGATTTTTTTAAATAATAAACTAGATACATTTATTTTGTACAAATAGCTTTTACTAAAATAAACAAGACTTGGTGTGTGATTATTTATTAGCCAACCTGTACGTGTTGGTTTATAATTCAGTTGCTGCTTAGTAGTAATTTCTCTCATTTACCGAGATTGGGAAATACTAGACTGCAGTTTATTTTCTATTTCATTTTGTTCATCTTTTATATTGCATAGGCTGTGAAGGATTTTATCCCAAGTCTGAAACCTTAATTTATTTTGGGTTAAATTATTCTTGTGAAATAAAACTTTGGCTTATTTCATATATACTAAAACCAGTTTGCAATATTTGTTGAGATTTTAAGTTATGTGACTTTGTGAATTGTATCTTTATTATTGTAATTGTTTGTATTGTAATATATTGTACATAATATAAATAAACAAGAATTTAAAAAAATTATTTTATATTAAATCAGTAATACAAAAAGTCACCATGTCAAACATAACATTAACTTAACATCATTTTGATTAATTTGGCACTTAATAACACATGCACTTGATTCACTTTATTCTAAAATGTCATCACGCTTTAGTACTAGCAATATCATGAGGAAAGTAATAATTCCTAAAAGCATTGTGAGGATGAAAAAATATCCCAACTTAAAAAAGTGGCACGCCATAAACTTGACTTTGTTTTGTTGCAGCTGTTTCTCGAAAAGATGAAATTCTATTAAAGCGTCTGAGCTTAACGGTGACCAAAGCAACATTTCATTTAAGAGACTAGACGTTAAGGCGGCTTCATTAACTGTCATTTGGCAGGAAATATTGACAGCAAGTAACTCTAGAACTCGTTGAAAGATGACCACAAAGCTAAATGGTATATTCTGGGCCAGAAAATCGCTTAGTATGATTTGGTAAAACTGAAAATTATATTTCTCATCTAAAATGCTGTATACATTTGTTATAATACCTGTATAGATTACAACCATCTGAAGCATAATTTGAAAACCATAGGCAGAATTCGTTGAGGTTGTCATCTCGCATAAAAAACAGTAATTTTTCCGTATTGACCGAAGTCTCAAGTTTTGTGTCAAGTAAAACTGATGCAAAGTAGACTTTGTGACTGCGCCCAATTCATATCTCTCTGAAGTATTTTTATAACAAAATACTTTACCCCTTTTAATTTCAGTTCTTTCTTTCACAGGGCCTGAAAATAATCCTTTAATATCGACTTTGAGATCATCTCTTTTCTTCTTCATATTTCTACATATTTCTTCAAACTGCTCAGTTATGCCTAAAATTTCTTGGTTTATGTAGGCCACTCTTGTTTTTATTAGCAGTACAAAGACGACATATTGATATACCAACATGCAACTCACCATATTCGCCGAGATAATGTAATAGTCAAAGACTGTAGCGAGATCAGTACTCATTAAAAAAAAACATACGGTGGCATGGTAGAAGAAGAATACCGTTGTCGACGCAAATAAACTCAGAAAAGTGTTCCTGTGAACTGAAACTTTGATGGCAGTAACACAGTCATCAATCTTGTGTAATCTCATTAAATACGACTTGATGGCTTTGGGAGCAAGCGTTATCGTGAGATAGAAACAAATAGTCACCTGCATGGTGGTCGTAAGGTAATACATAAAATATGGTGCGAGGAACAGTTCCGACTCTGTGTCTGGATACAGCTCCCTGATTTTCCCCGACCAAACTGTGTAGGCCCACGTTACCATGAGGATAAAAACCCCTGTAGAGTGAAGACTCCACAGAAATGATTTGGTTATGGTCACCTTCTGTTTGTACATGTCAACGCAGCAGGGAGACAAACCTAACAGTTTGCAGGGAACCAACAGCGGGCTTAAGGACGAAAAGGTGTTTTTGGGGGAGAACATGTTTATAATTGAACGTGATTTTACTGCTCCTCTCTTTTTGTGATTCATTTTAATTCGTGGGATTCTAATGCGTTCTTAATGTTTTTCCTGTAGCAAAAAAACGAATAAAATAAGCAATAATTAATAATAGCATACTTCTTTGAAACATCAAAACGTTATAGAACTAATTAACCAACAAAAAAATTACTTGAATTATTTTAAGTTTTAGTGATTCTGTTCCTCTATGACTTATAATTTATGATTACTTTGTTTAATTGTTTAATTTCCATGTGCAAAGAGATTAGATGTAAACAACTTTATCTATGAATATAAATAATGGACTTCAATAGTGGTTCAAGTCAAGGTCTGTTTATGTAAAGGAGATTGGGGTTTGAATTAGACCCATTTATAGCAATTGCTTAAAACTTGAATATCACACTGACATAATAATATAAAGCATGCCATTTTTAAAGTCTTAAAAAAATAAAATACAAAGATAAGTATATCGAACCTTAGCAAAAAGTGATTGTAAAATTTGTTTAATTTGCAAGACTAATAAGTTTAGTTTGCTAAAGGCAACAATGTTGAAATATTACTCGCAATGTGTTTAAGTGTGTATGACTATTTCTACTATAGAAGATAGAAGGAATAAGAAAGAAAATGTCACCTTTGTGCATTGGATTCTTCCCACATTTTTCTTTATTTTTATCACTTTCCATTATTATAAATTATTTAGTCATTGTTAAGCCGAACTAACAAGGGGAAATCATACTGTAAAATGGTAAAGTGTATTGTAATTTTAAGAAGTTTTTAAAAATTCAATCGTAAGAAATTTGTCGGCCATGCTCGGCAGATTTCTGCTCTAGAATGAGTGTTGCCTAAGAGCCCATTTCACAGTACAGCCGATTGGCCAGGATGTCGAATACAAGTTTATTCCTGAACCCAAATGAGTGAGTATCAAGTGCTGCTTCCTAAATTCTTCACTTAATAAAATTGGGATCACTTTAAAATGAGTTGTTTTTTTTACAGCAGTGTTCTAATTATCTAAAGCTTCACTCTTGTGTTAGACCTAGCCTGCCTATGATGGGGAGATTCATATTCGAATCTCGGTTGGGTCTATTGAAGTTGGTCTTTCCTAAATGGTTTTCACTTTCCTTCCACATAAATGCAGATATGTTATGTCTAAAATTATTCTTTCTTCATCCCTACCCAATAACTTACTTTATGACCCGCCTCGGTGGCGTAGTTGGCTAACGTGCTTGTCGTGTTAAGCTCGACTGCTGTGGACGGGGAGATCGAGGTTCGAATCTCGGTCGGGTGAACTGGGGGTGGTTTTTCCTAAATGGTTTTCCACTCTCCCTGTACGCGAATGCGGGTTCACTTCCTCTAATTCAACCTTCCCAATTCCTAATCCATTAGAGTAATTAGTACTTAAAGCGTATAATCCGAACGGGTAGTAAGACGCGGTGCTAAATATAAAATACTTACTTTATGGCATTAGGAACTCGAACTTTCATTGCTGCACTGGTAAAAGTACGCCACCTATCCCTATCTTGAGCTAGTTCTATCCAGTCCACCCAATTACACCCTACCTCTATCTTGAGTTATATCCAATTCACCTCATTACACCCTATCCCTATCTTGAGCTAGTACTATCAAGTCCACCTCATTATACCCTATCCCTATCTTGGGCTAGTTCTATCCAGTCCACCTCATTACACCCTATCTTCCACAGGTCCTTTCTAATTTTATACTCCTGTTTTGATCTAGGTAGTAGGATGTGGTGTTAAAAAAGTCTTTTTTATGTTGTATTTAAAAAAAACTATTGTTTCACTGCTCTTAATTTCACTGTTCTGTATGAAGACTTTGGAAAATTGCATCACAACGTCTGCTTCAAACTGTATTACTTACCTAAGTTGGGTGTTATTCGTGGGATGAGATGGGATCTCGGGAAGTATTAACCAATATCGTTAGTTGCACTAAGTCGCCACTTTCACAATAGACTGGGCTGCCAATAACTGGTAGATCAAGAGTAGAATTTGGTCGGGTGGATTGATGTTGTTTTTTTCACTTTTCATGCAGATGTGGATACATATTCAACATTCAACCTTCTTCATACAAACTACATTTATGTTACTAGTACATATACTTTTAACTCAAAACGGGTAGAAAAATGTGGGGTACAACAGAAATTGTTAAATACATTTTAGATTGTATTATTATTATTAGCACCGCGTCTTACTACCCGTTCGGGTTATACGCACTTACGCTAATGTGTAATGGTAGGGTGATTGTGAGATGAAATGGAGGACCTACAGTTTAACGTGGAATCCGAACCACGGTGGAGGCCTGGCATTCCCCACATTCACAAGATGTCTTGTCAGAGGTGAAGGAAGGGTTTGGTAATCAGATAAATCTGTGCCGGGACCAAGGATTGAACCCCGGCCGCCAGCACAGAAGTCTTGACACCTTACCCCTAGACCACCAGGTCACCTTTTTAGATTGTAGATTAGCAATTTCTCAAAATTATTTGTATTGAAGGCTTCATTAAGCAATCAGAAATTAAAGGAGGAAGAGGGGTCGAAATGATGAGGAATTTGAGGTACTCTACTAAACTGGTCTGGTCACAGGCTGGAAACATGATGTTGACTCGGGATGATCCAATTAATTGTAAAATCACCTTACAAGAATTGATGCTTAGGAGATTGAAGCAATCCAATTTTATATTTAAAACAAAAAAGATAGTGATTTAACAAGAATTAGATATCTTTGTGTTATAATAATTATTAATGATAGTTGCAAGTATTTATTTTAGGATTTAAGGAGAAGATTGTTTCCCCAATTGATAGCATTCTCTTTGCAAACTTTATATATTGTATAATGTGTTATATGAGGTAAATATAAACAAAAACTAATCAAATTAACATATTGTCTCAGGTGTGTTTAATTGATCTCGAATACAATGTATTATTAACAAATATGAACCCATTTTAATATTTCACAGATATTTCTCTGATGTGATGTGATTGTACACTTTATTTTACAGTTTGTTTTTATAACCTTTCAATGTTGTTCTCATTAACAAATTTGTTGACTATTTTTAAGCTTATTAACAGTTTTTATTGGCAGCTAAATGTCAACTAGATTACAAGAAAATACAATATAGCTTATACTTTATCATTTCATAAATTTTAAAACTTAACTTTTTATCTATCTGCTTCAGTGGCCGCATGATCCAATGCGTTACTTTCGCAATATATTAGACTGCCGATCCCGTGAAGATATCTTTGTTGGGTGTACTGAGGATGGTTTTTCTAACATTGTTTTTTCTACACTACCTCTATGCAAATGCGGGTACAGTTCCTTTAAATATAACGTCATAATCCCTAAAACCATTACTCACTATAGGTTGTCCAAGTTAAGTATTTATTGGATAGAAAGTATTTCAACTTTTTTGGGTTGTATGCTTAAATACTAATAATTATGTTTAAACATTTTATAGAATTCAACTTAACAATATGGCACTAATATTCTTAACTTTTATTACAGATAAACTGGATTAAGGACATTCTTAAAAATAGAAAATGAAGTATTTTTACTTATTTTGTTAATATTATACACACCAAAATGAAGCATTATAGAGTAAGGCTAAAATATCACTTTCCTCATGTATCGACAGTTACCTACTAACATAGAGGGTTTTTTTCATTGTAAAAGCCATATTATTTTGTTTGTTCCTTTTATATGTTTATATCCACCTTTCCTGAACCTTCTTCCAAATATAACACAATTACCTCATAAAACCAAACGAGATTTTCCTTATATAGAAAGATTATAATGGTTTGTATTTACCACTTAATCTAATAGTTTTGATGGAAAATGTAAACATAATTTAACAATATATCAAATATTTTCATAGTTTATTAAGAGATACATATTTAATACATTTAACATATAACCTCAAAGTTAGTAAAATATTCAGTAATAATGCTTTGCATTTTCTCTTTGATCGTTTTGATGATAATTATGACCAATCATCGTTTTAATAGGCATGTTTTAAACACATTTGTGCATACAGCTTATACTAAAGAAGATTTACTTAACCCAAACTTAGGCCATAGTACCCATAAAGGTACAAGTTGAAGTTAAGCGCTTAAATGGTGACAGTCTTTCTCAAATAGAAACTTAAGAAGTGATTACCATCCGGTAATAATTGTCTTTTAATGTAAGGATTATTATGTCTATAGTAAAAACGGAAACATGGCTTCATTCTTACAGATGTTAAGTATTTTATGAGATTGTGTCATAGAGTTATTGGGAAAGGTAGGAAGCTTCCTTTAGGGTAAACAAAGTGTATTTAAAAGAAAAATTGTTATTAAAAAAATACTATAGAAACATAAAAATTGACTAAAACAAAAAAAAAAAATTTTTTTTTTGGAGTGCAACATTTTTGGAGTTGATAGTAAATTTTTCTATATTTTCAGTAGTACCACTTTAGAGAATTGCAGGTTCAAGACATTAACAATTTCTCAGGGTTTTTTTTCCTCTGTACCAGTAATTTAAAACAATCTAGTTTAACCAACTATTGTATTGACCTAAAGCTCTTCCGCTGCATAGTATCGCAGGAATATATTATGAATAAAAAGTTAGTACAGAAGTCTGGTTTCCACGGAGAATGAGGTACGGTGGCATTCCCTTGGTCAGAAGTTCTAGCCATGCCAGGTACAAGGGGGCAGAAACCACCCCTCTTCGGGGGATGGGTAGCGCCCTGGAAATAAAATCCGGTTGACAGATCAGATAAGATGGGGACCTTGAAATATGACACATTAGTTTCAATAATAGTACTGGTACCAAGAACAGTTCAGATAGGGTGTATGTACAGTCCAATTTTCAAAGGAATGGTCTTATCTGACACATAAAAACGTTAGTAGATTTACTTTCACGTCTTCACACATTAGCTCATTAGAGATCTTGAGCTGTCACTTTTGATAGCTACTATCAATAAATTTTAAATAAAACTAATAACTCGAATGGACAGAGTCAGTAATGAATTTGTTCTAAAGGACTTTGGTTTGAAAGGGAATTCATGAGGTGTATGTAAAATATGTGTCTTATGTTGGTTTGGGCATGTTGAGAGGATGAGTGTGGATTGAATTACAAAGCAAATATAGGAAGGTAGAGTGTGTGGATTAAAAGGAAGGAGTAGGCCATGTAAGACGTGACTAAATGCATATGGACTCATGGAAAAAGATAAACATTAAGAGTTTAAAGTATAAAAGAGCATGTATGTCTCGGTGTATGGATGCATTTGAAGCGAAGGAAGTATGCTAGGATAGGAAAGAATGAGGAAAGTTAGTGAGGATGGATTAAGAATGGAGTTGTTTTTTGAACTAGATGCACAGTTTCTTGTCCACCCCGCAAGGGAACAGCGTGATAAGGTATGTATGGAACTAAAAGTAAAAGGTTGACAATAACGACCACAGAAAAAATATGTTTGTATTTTCTAAAAGACCCTTCCTATGAAAATTAGACTAGACGAAGATTGAGAGATAGCAGGTCCGTGATAAGGACACTAATGGGGTTTCTACTCACATGACCACAAATGTGGAGTCGACAGAATACTGAAGTAGTAACTCTCTTATCCTCATGTGTCTGTTTGTCTTCTCCCTTAGAGTGTGAAGTTCGGTCTTGGTTATCACCGCTTTACCATCTGCTACCATGAAAATAAATAACAAAACCCAAAGATTAACTACTGTGACCCACCTCGGTGGCGTAGTTGGCTAACGCGCTAGTCGTGTTGAGCTCGACTGCTGAGGACGGGGAGATTGAGGTTCGATTCTCGATCGGTGAACTGGGGGTGGTTTTCCCTAAATGGTTTTCCACTCTCCCTCCACGCAAATGTGGGTTCACTTCCTCTAATTCAACCTTCCCAATTCCTAATCCATTAGCATAATTAGTACTTAAAGTGTATAACCTGAACGTGTAATAACACGCGGTGTTGAATATTATTATTATTATTATAACCACTGTGTTTATTTACTATTTGTTAAAAAGAAATTGTTGTTACAGATGTTTATTCATGATTTAATTGTTAGTCAATCTTTTTTTTTATTTAAAAAAAATTAAAAACTGAAATTAAAATAAAATGACATGTAGCTGGCCATTCATTGGTGAGTGAAGGGTTGAGGTTTTTAAGCTTGTCAGGTCGCACAAGGGTGGATTTCCATGTTTGATTTATCAATGTGGCTTTATTATTTCCTCTTACTGTGAATGTAGGTGCATTTATTCTTAGATCTAACTTTCCCAACCCTACCCTTTCTATTAAGTTGTTCGTACCTCTATCGCTATAACACATTAATAATACATTTAATGTGCACTTTTTTTAAACAAGATTATACTAATTATTTGGTGGTAAAACTTAACCTCAGGATAACAACCAATAACACTAAGCCCCCAACCGAGCCTTTAATTAAGCATTTTAACACATTTGTGCTAGTATCGTCCAATATATATAAATACTTTATTTTTCGACCAGCCTGGCATCGAACCAGCTTCCCTGGTAATTTAGAAATGTATTTACAGTCAGCAATGCCTTGTCATAAGAATGTTGTCAGGGTAAGTAGAGCTTATTAAAACTGCACATATGTTATGTTCTTCCCCCAATGTGTTTCCGTTTGACCAAAAACACACAATCTCTGCGCTACACACCTCATATGGAAATGTGTTTCTATTTATATATGGTCGAAGAATGTCTTACCAAGCGTTGAAAACATTCACAGGTACAGTTTAAACTAAGACAGCTTACGTTGGTATCACATCACTCCACTGGAGGTATATCAATCCCCCATTCGACCTGAACTGTTTGTAATCTCGTATATAGGTATATTGGTTGATTCCCAAGACCATACAATAAAACGTTCCTAATTCGTAAGCCACCTTTGAGGCTACATCGGCCAGCAGTTGAGCCTGTTCTTTGTTTCTGCACTCACCAGCATCACTGGCGTCACCTCTGAAGTTCTCGATAAGGGACGCAAACTCTTTCTTAGTTTCTTCGGTAGCCTTCTTACCAATGTCGGGTATTACAATCACATCGCTGTAGTCGATACGGAACTTTGAGAGCAGGGCTGCCAGGCTGAACATAAAAATGTACCTAGATGAATGTTATGTTGATATAAGAATGGCAAGAAGGGAGTATACTTTTTAAAAACACACATTATATCAGAAATCGAGCTACAAACTATTTCAACTTGGATAGTACAGCTATAAAAAGTTACTAGATCTACTATAATGAACTCTGACATCAGGTCATATGATATGCAGCTGTCACTTTTGATAGATAATTATCAATACCTCAAAAAATTAAGTTTGTAATTTCTAAAAGGTATAATATTTGTCATAATAAAATCACATTACACATATATAACCCTTGATATTTGATAAATATCAGGACTAGCTGTAATTCAAACAGTAAATATTATATTTGTCAGAACCATCCAGTATATATTATACAACGGATAGCACTCTCAGTGCCAGCATGTTTGACTGGCTCTCTCAGGACGGGTCCACTCCGGGTCGCGTGTGTTAGAAGATGGTTTACCCAATTGTAATCTTCAAAGTGATTTCTCCTAACCTCTCGACAGGTAAAAACATTGATGCATTGCCTCTCTCACTTGTCATTGATTCAAATGGCAAGTAGTGAGGAAAAGGCAACAGAAAACCCGCAGTACGAATAGCTTACACGAGCAAATTGATTTTCAAACAAAATGTCTTTGTTAAAAAATAGTGATGTAAGATGTTTAAATTAAATGTGTGTAATTGATAGAAGTGTATATATCAAATATTTTTAAAAAAAATTTTTTTTAGAGAGACGCTCACTTTCGTTGGTCCTTGTCGAGTTCGTTCTTGTTGTGAGCCAGTGAGAATATCCGTAACTTGCAGCCGGAGAACTGGGACCTCGTACTCAGGATGTAAGGGATCAGCAAGGTAAGTCCTGCCAACATTGAACAAGAAATTATCTGTTCACAAGTCTCAACTCAAGAGATATAAAAAAAAAGGATAATTGTATTGTGACCTTCTATAAAGTAATCAAAATCTGGATATAATGGAAAAATGAGGGGATTTAAGCAGTTGGGGAAGCTCAATCTCTGAGACAAGGCGATCACTGCAAACCTTTAGTTGTTGTTGTTTTAATGTCCTTTAAGTTTATTTTAATTATTTGGCATGTTTCCTTAGCTTAGACCACCGATAGTCGGTACTATCACTGGACACTACGGCCTTACCTCCATCGTCGTACAGCCACCAGACGTCGATGCATCCCTTGTCTTGTTTCCTCCTGAAGCGCGTGATCTGGTCCCACATCACCTCGGAGAGGGGCTCGCCGGAAGGACCCAGGTACATGTCTGGCAAATTCTTGTTCTTCTTTTTGGACTTGCTGGGCTTTACCCCGCATACAACACTCTCGGGTAGAGGCTCAGGAGTAATAACTTCCGGGTCCATCTCCAAAAGAGGGGAGCAACAGGGTGAGTCTGGGAGCTCGCTCACCACCTCCACTGGAACAACTAAGTCCATTAGATTCACCGGACTATGTAGGATGGCCTGCACACCGTTTATTATAAATGGATAAAAGTGGAGAACATAATGGCATTAATGAAATCACAATCACACATACTTTATCAAACTTCCATACTAATATTATTTTTTTAAATCCAAACTATTCAAAAAACAGTTATCAGTAAACTACACTTAATTTTAGAGCTAAAATCAAAATCATCATATGGTCTGGGTATGATCGTATAGCGTATAAATATCAAGTTTAAAGTAAATCCATTGAAACGTTTTCGCTGAAGACCCAAGTACAGATATGGAGGTGGATAAAATTTTAAGATCCACTTTTTTGGGGCTTAAGGGCACATTAAATGTCAAGATACATCATAATCTCAAGGTCAACAACTGCCATGATTACAATTATCTATATTTAAAAGCATGTCTTCACTGATGTCAGAACTTTTTTTTAAAAAAAAGAAGGGAGAGAGCACATAAAAACATTTTGGAGGTGGGGATTGTCTTCCACACCCAAACCCTTTTTTACCCACCCCGCTGCCCGATAAATGTTTGAAAATTGGATGTCCCTAGAAGCAATTTGGAATGGTCTTCTTCTCTAATTTTTCTTAAAATTAAATGCATCCAGAAGCTATTTGAAGTGATCTTATCTGGCAAATTTTTAAAAATTGAATGCATCTAGAAATCATTTTGAGTTAGGATCATTTTTCAGCTTCATATTCAATATTAGAGGGGGAAGGGAGACGAGAATTTATTTCCAAGGGGGCCAATGCCCCTCTGTCCTCTCTCACTGACTTGATCTGTTCGGTACTGATGGTGGATTCAACAACTGTCAAGATATTTTGCATGGCTTCTATTCAAAATAAAAGTTATGAACGATCTTTCAGGTTTGTTAAACACATTTGGATTTCTCACTGCATGTCCATCTACTAAGCTGAAAGTCTCAGGTTCAATTCCTGGCGTGTCCTAGACATGTATCACTGGTATATCAATTGGGGCTTATCTTTCCACAGTTTTGAATTGATGGCAAAGAGACCTGCTGTAGTGTTTGCCTTATAGTTAAGATAGTATGCAAGTCATGTGCTTGTATCAATTTATACATTGCACATTAAACTACAACAATTAAATACATTGAGGAATCATCCTTTCAATCCCACTTCATAAATTGGATTAACATGATGGAAAAGCCTTCTAAACAATAAAAACCTATTTTTTTGTGATTAACATTGATAATATTTAACTACAGATAACACTATTTATGGGTTTTAATATTATATACTAAAAGTGATAACATTAACTCACATGGCTTGACTTGTGAATGTATGAAAATAATTTTAGTAACTTTATTAAAATATTGTTCTACTATGTTACTACTGAAAGTCTTGCATAGTTTGCCTAGAAGAGGCGGATTTATTTTATTTTTTTCTCGCAACTCCTCAGGTAGAGAAAATATTGTGATCGTCCAAAAAAAAACGAATTCTAGAATTTGATGGATATCGATGTTTCATAAAACACCAAACCCGAAAAAGTTGTTTTTGGGGGTGTTGTTCAGCTGTATGTCTGTCTGTGTGTTTGTATCTCAGTTTAGAGCCAAAACTATTTTACTGATTAGGCTAAAATTTGGTATTTAGAGCTTTCTTAAGGCTCTCACCGAGTTTTTGGAGTTATACAAGTAAATCTTAAATTTAAGGTAGCTAACTTAAAGGCCAAAAGATAAAAAATAGCTTTTCTCAAAATTTCTCCGACTTTTATTAAAATTTGTATCCAAGCATTGTTTAATATTAAACATAAAATGTCTTATTTTTTCTGATCAAAATTTCATAGAGGGTACTTGTAATGTATTGATTTGGATTAATCTAAATTATGTAAAAGTCATGGATGAAGGTAATTTTTCTTTAAAGCAATATAGGTAGAGTATCCTTTTAAGATTCTTCCATGAACAAACACGCGTTTCTCAGAATGAGGTGAAAAAGACTTCACCCCTAAAATATATTTTTTTATACCTTCTTTCCTGGTAAAAGAGTAACTGCATCAATTCCTGTTAAATGGAACAAGTTCATAGTATTTGGCAGAACACGCCATTTCTTTATACCAATAAGAAGCTAGCCCTCACAAAACGTGTTGCCAGGACTCTGTCTATTGGTTAGTTTTTACATTGTTGACCAGGGGAGAAAATGCAAGGGATATGTCATATATAGACCATTGTGCGTATGTTTATGGAGGAGGATGATCTCCGGCATCTCACATCTACACCGAGATCACGCACGAGTCAGTCACTGTCCAACACATTATAATATAAGTCACTTCAATATCACAAGTGTGCAGTGATAAGAAACATTTAACTGAAATATGTGCAAGTAATTTACTGGTGTAATATAAATAAACCGTGTGTGAAATAACAGCCAACAACATTTCTCTTTCTTTAATAATATTAATACCGATTTAATTAGTGCTCAAACACGGGGCTATAGACAGCTGATTAAACGGTATCTTTTCCGTATAGTGATGATAGGCGCTCGATAACGGAGCTTTATACAACCTAAAAAAACATCACATCATCTTTTATCAGGGAATTAATCCGCAGTGTATCAATCGACACCCGAAGCGGGGAGATTGATCACATTGTTTTTATTATTGACGCCCAAAGCGCGGCGTTTTTATCCGATAGTATTACAATTGGCGCCCAAAGTGAGGCCTTTTTATCCGACATTATTACATACTTTACAAAATTAGATAACTACCGTTTTGATCAAATCTTAACGATTTGAAATACAATATATATATATATATAAACAATAGTGTCTGAGCTATTGGAAATATATTTTTAATTAGAGGTCTGGAAAATGGGGAGTTGATTTAGTTCTTTGATGGTCATAAATGTTTCTTTTCCTTAGTATGTTTCTGTACTAGTATATATTATTTCATTCATTAATGATCTTTGTTAGAATGTGATGGTTCTTTTTTTCCCATTATGTTTACTCAGCAATGTATTTTATTTCATTTTACATATCTTATGAGTTTTAAGTAAAACTCAATTGTTAGGTTAAAGGAGAGAGAAAGTATGTGCAGCGGGCGCACCATAATATTTAATTCTTAATGGATCTAATAGAACCGATACAATTATCCATCGAGCCATGCTGTGGCTACCTTGTGCCAGCTGCCCTGTCGACTGGTTCCTTCTAATCTTTTCTTCCTCGGCTTTCTTGTCTATGCTAGAGATGGGTACAAACTCCTCATCCTGTATCAGCTTGGAGTAGTCGAGTCCTTCTTGAAGTCTAAGAATCCCCACCGCCAAGTAGCGATCCAGAGCATAGCTAAAAAACACGAGCAATAAACTTACACTTAGAAACAAGCTTTCTTTGCGTGGTTACACTATAGTCTAGCGTATAAGCTAGAGCCGTAGTGTAAATACATCAAGCTAAGGCTACCTTTCAGAGTGAACCGAGTGTAGTTAGGTACAAAACCGTGTTACTAAACAATAACTAAGAAAGATAAACTGCAATGCAAGTCTCATTAAGGAAGTCATTCTACTGCGGTGTTTAGTTGCATCATAGGCATATAGAAATCTCGCATTTTAAGAAGCTGTTGGTTTTTAAAAATTTGTTTCATGCCAAAATTGTGTTGAAGTGTATCGACCAACGTCTCCCTCCTTATAGGATTAAAACCCTTATAAATGTCAAGATGTATAAGGGTTTGGTAAAATTTTGGAAGGTGAGATAAGTTTGTTTGTTTTATAACAGCCTTTCATCAAATAATACAGTTCTGAGATCTAAGTTAATGGTTAGAAACAGATATAGCATTCCTAAAATAAAATGGTAATTTTTATTTGGTATACTTAAAACATTTTAGGATGAGGCAGTTGTTTTATTGCTTTTGAAGCTTCCAATTCCATAAGAGATCAAAAAGTGTGAGAAGATATCCCAAAATGCTTTACTATTTTCTAAGGAACTGAAATTTAAAATGTGCACATCATGAAGGATGTGTAATTTATTTATACTATTTTGTTAGTGCACATTCGAATTATCTACTTCTTACTCATGATGAAAAATATGTGTTTTCTTTTCTGTAAAAAGTTAGCTAGATTTTCACAAAATTGGCAAAAGTGGAGAAAAAAAAATTAGCACCACGTTTTACTACCCGTTCGGGTTATACGCTTTATGTACTAATTACTCTAATGGATTAGGAATTGGGAAGGTTGAATTAGAGGAAGTGAACCCGCATTTGCGTGGAGGGAGAGTGGAAAACCATTTCGAAAAAACCACACCCAGTTCACCCGACCGAGATTCGAACCTCGATCTCCCCGTCCTCAAGTGGAGAAAGGCTCCATTGTATAAACTAATGGTTAAACGTCGTTTCCTACTTGGTGGATTAGAAGCTATTTTGCAAAGCTGGCTGAATCTTAATTTGAAACACCTAAGCACGCCTCACTACAATGCGATGAAATTAAAAGAAAGGGAAGAAAAATTAGTATTTCACCCCGGGAGATGTCTTGTTTATGTGCTGATACACTTTCCCTTCCACTGACGAGTATAAACACTGAACACTCACTCTATTATTCATTCAACATTGATGCACATTTCTGAATTAATTTTTACTTTTCTCCTTTTTTAGAAAGACACATGCATCCAAGGACTTTTCTAATAAACATCTTGGCAGGAAGATATCTAAAGCCCATCTTTGTGAATAAACCAAACATCCTAAACTATAGACAATTTAAATATCTGTGTTTACTTTAACTACTTCAGTTTTTTTTTTTAATTGAAGACTAATTTTAAAATAACATTTTAAAGTTTTTCCAAAGAATATTAAATATAAGTAAGAAGCATAATTTCTTATTAGTTAAGACTCGAATAAGAAACATTTAAATTAGAGATTTCTTATTCAAGTATTAACTAATATTATTTTTTAGAATTGTTTAAGAATTTATGTTTTTTGTTTCAATGTGATAGACTATCCTAAAAACGCTCCGAATAAAATGTGAATACATCAATGCTGGGAACACAATCAACTCAACGTTCATTCTACTTACACTTAACCAGTACAATTAAAATGAGGTTCGGCAGAGTGATATACCTACATAAAAACACAAATAATGAAATATAAAAATGGGATTTAAAATACACACGGATTATATACAATATGAGAACTAGACATCAATTTTACACCATCATGGTGATCATAAATCATTTTAATGCAAACTTAAATAGTTCTCTCTTTCTCTCTCTCTCTCTCTCACACACACACACACACACACACACACACACACATACACACACACATGGTGTGATTACGTCTCACATTCCTCAATCTCGCGAATTACCCTTCACCAACAGATTGTTTGCAATTTTTCTCTATTTAATACTTCATCTGTTTATTGTATGCAAACAAATTCTTTACTGCACTTTTTTATGAGTCTCCTGAACTCTAAATGATTCTTATTTCTTCTTCATGTTTGATATATTTTTACACCAAAAATTAGACACTTTGAAATCATCTCAAAGGTTTCGCCATGCTTTGTTTGAACAATATGGGATTTTTTTGCTTTCTACCTTCAATGCAAAGGTTCCAAATCAAACTATGGACCAGACAAGAACCCACTGAATAATGTTGAAGTACTGCCGAAGAGCCTCCTTATCGCAGGTCTGCCAATCCGACTTGTAACCCATTAGCAGCATGTTTGGTCGAAACTTCCCTAGCCCGCACATCTGCATGAAGGCTCGAGCCGAGGGTTCGAAATCTCCTTCGGTCAGGGTGAAGAAGGCTTTCACCCTGTGCTTGGTGAACCAGTGATACGCTTTCCTGGTGAGGGCGTCATGTGCACGCTGTGAGTGGTTACCCTGAAACAGCAATGCCAGTCATAAATATAGCAACATTTTTTGTAGAAAGAAACTTTAAAAAATAATCAACAACAACAAAATTCCTAGTAACCTAACATTGTACTATATTATTAACTTGTTATTTTATAGGTATTTATAATATCCATAAAAAAATTAAAGCTGTAGATCACATAATTTGACATATGAATACATGAAATTAGACTGTAGCAGGATGGGTTCTTCCATGTGTTAATTAATTGTATTTAAGAACGATAAATATAAATCATTCATTTATTTCGAGATCACTAATAACACAACTATATTTCAAAACAACATGACAAAATTGAGTTTAATTTTCCCTTTCGATGCTCCTTGCAGTCCTTTAATGATCGTTAAAAGCAACAAGATAGACAAAGGCTGAAACATAAATATGGCATTCACAAAAGACAAGACAACACAAATATAAGGAAAAAATTATAATAAATTGGACTTGAAATAATTAAATAAGGCTGTTCTCAAAATGATGCCACTCAAAAGGATCAACATGAGATGAAGCAAACAGCCCAAAGATTGGCGGACAAAATGTAGCCCATGATTATATAACCTTGTACTTTCTAGGCTAGTTGTGGACCTTTCTACCTTTTGACTATGTGCGCAAAAGATAAATATGAACAAGCCATTACAATCCACGTTATTTCAAAGTAAACATTCTGATAGTGAGCCTTACTTACTCTATGGTATTAGGAACTCGAAAGTTCATTGCCGCACTTAAAAAAGAACGACAACTATCTCTAACTTGAGCTAGTTCATAACACTTTATCTCTTTCAGGTCCACTCTAATGTTTTCCTCCTATCTACTTGTAGGTCTCCCCAATGGTCTCTTCCCATTGGCTTTACCATTCACTACCCTGAACATGGTGCGAGACTCTCCCATTCGCGCTGCATGTCCTGCAAACTAGGGTCTATGAGACTTGATTACTCTAACAATGTATTGCATTATATTGGGAAGAAGGTACAGGAAAGGTGGATAGAAACATATAAAAGGGGGGGACAAACACCTTTTTCCTTTTTTCTCCTCTTTTGTGTTTTTTGGTTTTCTTTTTTAGGAAGTTGCGTTGCGCGTTTCACACTCCTCCCTGATGAGTTCTGATAGAATGAAACCTAGGTCGGGGGATTGGGCGGTGACGATCAATTTTCTTTAAGAGACATCCATTACCTCTTTGTCCATTGGCAGCAGTGTAAAGTGTGAACTGTGTTCTTCTTTTCATTGTAATGGCCATATAACTGTGTTCTTCTTTTCATTGTAATGGCCATATTGTGTTTGTCCCCCCTTTTATATGTTTCTATCCACCATTCCTGTACCTTCTTCCCAATATAATGCAATTGCCTCATAAAGCGAAAAGAGGTTTTCCTTATTGAGTTCTAACAATGTATTGGTGATGAGTACAAAGTATGTAAATCATCATAATGTAACCTCCTCAAATCTTCAGTATCTTGTACCATTTTGGACCAAATTTCTTCCCAAGCACTTTGTTTTCGAACACCTAAAATATCACTTTTGTCATGTAATATACAACCTTAGAGCACAACCGGTAAGCTATTGTTTGGTAGTGATTCATTAAAGCAATATTTATATGCAAAAATCAAAAATAACTTTTTTTAAGTTATCATTATATATTTGAAATTGTGACACATGCAAATGAACATTCAACCTTCAACATGCTACTAAACATTTATATTAAAAGATTTTATATATATATATATCTATATTGAAATACCTTGACAATGTCGGCACACAGTAATAAAGACAACCCTTTAGTGATAAGGTTGGCAAAGTCGACCAAGGGAGGCCTGTCACCGGGTAATCCGGTAAGGGCCAGAATCTGAGGTCTATAGTTCTTGACGTGGAGCTCTACTCTGTTTAGTTCGATCAGTGACTTCAAAGCCGAGTTGTAGGAGTGGGCTTGGGTAGAAGACCCCCAATTCACATCTGAAATTACAGATGAACATATTCAGTTTCATGTGATAGCTGTACAAAGAATAGGTAATCCAACTCGAACCAAACATTTCTTTGGGGTGTAGTTTTATCATATTTTAAAATCACAGTTTCACACAATAGTCTGTACTACCAATGACAATAAGATCAGAGTTTGAATCCCAGCCGGGTATATTGAAGTTTTTTTTTGTAAATGTTATTCCACACTGTTTCCATCCAAATGTGGGTACGTTTCTTCTAAAGTTATCCTTCCTCATCCCAAAAAATTAGTGTAGTTACAGTGACCTTATGGCTTCTTTGGTGCTGACTGACAGCTCACAGCTGACTTCTGAAGGTCAACATTTAGGTATATACCTAAATTTATAGGGTGATTGTGAGATGAAATGAAGGACCTACAGTTTAACGTGGAATCCGAACCACGGTGGAGACCTGGCTTTCCTCACATTCACTATATATTGTTATTAATTGTTCATTGATACCCGTAGGCTTACCGGTACCAACATTTAATTTTACATCTTGGTATTAAGAGGCAATGGGGTGTAGTTCCGGGAGGTCTTGGTTGAATTGTTGATTTTCATAGACTATCAACCACACTAGGGTAAATACTATCGCTATTTACGACTTTGAATTTTTCCTGACACATAATTTACGTTTTACAAAACTTGCAATACTCCCTTTATCCTTACTTCTAGGTTTTTATTGGGGATATTTATTAGCTACCTGATATCCGAGTTTATCACGTCTGCCACGCCATTTACAACAAACACAGTTGACATAATAAAAGTTTGTTTCACTAAACCATCTAATTTTTTATAAATATTTATCTATTGTACAATGTACAAACCCTATAGGTCCACTAAATACAACAATTTCAAGGCTACACAATTATTACAATACGCATGTCACGAATTAAAATAAATTGTGCGCACATCACCGTATAATTAGGCCGCGATCTAAGAGTGACTGAATTCAAACTAAAACAAAACATAGCTCACCCTTCCCTCCCCTCCCCCGCCTGCCCGCCATGGCTACCAAACACCCGTGGTAAGGTACAGTGGCCTTATGGCTTCTTTGGTGCTGACTGACAGCTCACAGCTGACTTCTGAAGGTCAACATTTAGGTATATACCTACATTTTGACTGTCAAACGTGACAGCTGCTAAACACATATTTTTTGCAGATCATATGGTTCGGCGTAGGGATCCATAATTTGGTCTAGATAACTTCCAAAGTCGTGAGCTGTCAGTCAGCACCAAAGAAGCCATGGGGCTACTGTAGGTGACTGATGACTCGCCACTCCATCAGGCCTTTAGCTAGGTTGAATTATTAGATTTTTCCTTTGCCCCTTATCTCAAGCTCTGACTTCTAATCTAGAACTCTGACACATTATCTTAGCCCCCCTAGACACCGCAACTCTTTGTGCTTACAGCGACACTGCCTCACTATGGCACATACTGATAGTGTGGGTGTTGAGTGTCATCGGACTTAGTTTTTCATACAAATGAAACTGCCATATCAGAGCCAGAGTATACTAAAAACGTCATCAACAAAATTGTTGGACTTTTCCCTGACCCAAATTTCCCCAGGACTGCTTTAATTTCCCCTGACCCTTGATCGCGCGTTCGGACATATTCTGCACCCTTGTGGAAAAGTTACTAGATCTATTTTCACGTATTCATACAAGTCACGTGATCTTCAGATGCGGTGTTATTTTTTTGTAGATAGTATCAATACTTATGAAATAACAGTAATAATAAATTAAAATGTTATCAATTTTAGCCGTAAAAATATGTTTTTGTGTATTTTCTGAGAGACCCTTCCAATAATAATGGGACTGTAATTTCTTTTGTACATCTCTAAAAGCAGATGCTGCTGCAGTAAACACTTATTGAAAGCTACGCAACAACGCGCTCGCATGAAGAAATTTAGGGGGAGGGGGGCGGGGTTTCGCCGTTTTTACGACACATAAAATCGAGATGGGGTGGGGTATCAATGTTGTGTGTTAAAATAAATTGCGACTTAATGCTCATCATTATTATTATTAGCAACCTATACTACTACCCGTTCGGGTTATACGCACTTACGCTAATGTGTAATGGTAGGGGGATTGTGAGATGAAATGGAGGACCTACAGTTTAACGTGGGATCCGAACCACGGTGGAGGCCTGGCACTCCACACATTCACAAGATGTCTTGTCAGAGGTGAAGGAAGGGTTTGGTAATCAGATAAATCTGTGCCGGGACCGAGGATTGAAACCCGGCCGCCAGCACAGAAGTCTGACACCTTACCCCCTAGACCGCCAGGTCACCGACTCAATGCTCATATTTTTACGTTTACCGCTGTTTACTGGCCGTCCTGACTATTCGTTTGTCTGCGCTACGGGTGGAATGCATCGGGACATTTGCTTCGATGGAGCAGGAAAACCACCCTGAGCACATCCGACTGATATTTGAACCCCGTCATGGACAGAAGCAGTTCAGAAGACCAGCTGAGACAGACGCAGTCCGTGCGTCCACCGGTGCGGGTAATTTCGACTTATTCGTTAAGTATGATGCGTCTTGTATTTTATTGGAACTGACTGTACGTGTGTGTGTTTGTTTGTTTATTTGTATGTGTGTGTGTGTGCGTGCGTGTCAAGACGAGGGCAGGCGGCTTTTTGTTTAGTTGTACAAGAGAAAGAAAGGGGGGCTGCTTTATAAATAAACAATGCAGGAGGGTGGGGTGAGTGGCCGGTATGCGGGCCGCGGGTTTGGCACCGCCGCTGCCTGGCAGTGGCAGGTGCTAGTCTTCCCCCCTACTCTCCTCCCCTACATACTAAACCAACTTTGTTCCTTCTAAAGGGCCCTACAGACGATTCGATCTGTTGGACCCGACAGTAGGTCTGAACCAAATCAGGTGTTTTATCTACAGATGACCTGACCTGGTGCCTGATTTTATCAGTTGTTGTCTTTTTCTCTAAGAGACACACGTATCATTTCTCGTATTATCCAAACACCAAAAAAGTTGGTATCGTGCTAATAGCATCGTTAGGGATTAATTCCAGAAAAAGAAAAATGTGGGCCGAAAAATGGATAATAGAACGGAAATAAGTTCAGTCATATGATGTTACTACATACACACTACTATTCGCGCCCGTGTTTGTACAGTAGCCCCATGGCTTCTTTGGTGCTGACTGACAGCTCACAGCTGACTTCTGATAGTCAACATTTAGGTATATACAGTAGCCCCATGACTTATTTGGAACTGATTGACCGCTGATGGCTTTGAAAAGTTAAAAGTTACCAGACCAAATTATGTATCCCTACGCCGAACCATATGATCTACAAAAACCTGTGTTTAACAGTTGTCAGTTCTGACAGTTGCTAAACACATGTTTTTGCATCAATCGTCTAGGTTTTTTTAGCTGCTCTTTTATCGGTCGGATCTCTAAAGATTGACAGCTGAGGGACTGAGGTATTAGTTTTGTTTAAATATTAAGCTAGTTTGTAAGATGTGTGTCATGCAACCAATCAATTTATTTAGAAATACACAGATATGTGCGTTAAATAGCCACATCAGCTGATTCTTGTGATAATTTTTTATTACAAGGACATTAGTTAGGCCAAAAATATACTCGTTTTTTTTTATTATCTATTACGACCTTGACATGGCGGGGAGGGGAGGGGGGCAGAGCGTCAAGGCAGTATGTTTTCAAACAGCCCAACTCACCTCGTAAAGGTTCCTTTCTGTTGGCTTGAATCCCTTTAGTAGTCAAGTTTTTTTAGCATCCACATTGTTTGAGGTGCTGTCCCAAGCCCTGGTACTAACTTATTTATAATTTCAATTTTTTTTGAAAGTGAAACTAATAAAAATAGCATAACATAGCCCCGAAAAAAGGTTTTAGTGTTGATATAGGTGGATACCTGCCTTTTAAATTATTTTTAATTCCAGAACAATTTTTATACATTAGGAAAAATCAGTACATGACCCAAAAAGGTCAACTTAACATTTCGCAAAATGTCCTGAATTGTGACGTTGAATGTCAGAAGAACTATACACGAATAATAAATTAGGCTATTATAGGTGTCAAGTCTATACACGAATAATAAATTAGGCTATTATAGGTGTCAAGTCTATACACGAATAATAAATTAGGCTATTATAGGTGTCAAGTAGGATTGACCTACGACCTCTTTATATCTGTATTCTACCCTTTTCGGACCTAGATAAGATTTAAACTCCAACACATTATCTCTGTCGGTAGAGTGTCTTAACTACTGAATTAAGGGTCCAGGGTTTGATTTCCATCATGGCCAAAAAATGTATCATTGGTGGAATGTAGGTTTCCCTTTTTTCTAAGTGGTGATTTAACGATCCGAGGTCTGGGCGTGGTGTCTGTTCTAGATTTAAGCTAGTTTATAAGTCGTGTGCAGACATATTCAGTCAGTTCAGTAAGTGCACGTTGAATAAATTTATTTAAAAAAAATAGGAAGAAATTTTTTTTGTCAATTTCAAAATTCAATGAAACAATTTTCATACATCCATACGTCAACCCATATCTGCTGCTATTACTATCTATAAGATAACACTAATAATATAGTAAATTGTTATTACTGTTGATTGAAAAAAAAAGTTTGGGGTTTTCTAAAATTCTCTTCCTATAAAATTTGGACTGCCTGCCTGTTCCGGCTGCGAGAACTGGTCCGATAGACAAACAAACGCCCCTCCTCTTGGCTATTCTTGCTGCGCAGTTGGTAAGAGCTATAGCCTCTATAATTTTGAAAAATTTGTGATTGTGTGGGATGGCTTGTTGATGGTTTAGTAAATTTGGGCCAAATCACGGAAATGCGTTACTGGCTTGGTAAAATGCACACCTCTGCATCGAAATGCGTTACTGGCTTATTAAAACATACTTATTTACCGAAATTCGTTACTGGCTTATTAAAACACACTTATTTACTGAAATGCGTTACTGGCTTATTAAAACATACTTATTTACCGAAATGCGTTACTGGCTTATTAAAACACACTTATTTACTGAAATGCGTTACTGGATTGGTAACACGCGCATTTATTGACCGAAATGCGTTACTGGCTTGGTAAAATGCACACTTCACCGAAATGCGTTACTGGCTTGATAAAATGCTCACTTATTCACCGAAATGCGTTACTGGCTTGATAAAACGCTCACTTATTCACCGAAATGCGTTACTGGCTTGGTAAAATGCTCATTTATTCTCCGAAATGCGTTACTGGCTTGGTAAAACGCTAAGTTGACCGAAATGCTTAACTGGTTTAGTAAAACGCTATGTTTTTTAAAATGCTTTTAGTAAAACGCTGACCAGTTCACCGAAACGTAGTAAAACGCCTACCAATTCACTGAAATACGTTACTGGCTCAGTAAGACGATGTTCAAATCAATTTTAACACTTGTCTGTCCTGGCAAAACTATGGTAAAATCACATAAACACGCTAATGGCCTGGTAAAATGTTGCAAATTGGCGCGACACTATTTACGAACAAAGCTAAACCTCAATCAACATTTTAACAGTACCTCGCTAAGAATTGCATTTCCTGGGCGAGTTATCAAAGTCAAACCCCATTCATGAAGCCGCAGCGGCGAGAATCGAACCAAAGTTCTTGACCGACGTGTTCTAGGAAGGGAGTGAAGCCTCGTGGAACTATATTCATCAACGTGCAATTAGTGTTTTTTTAGTGTGCCTCGGCGAATTAACACTAGCTTCCTTGTGCAACTACCGTTTTGAGTTCAATTATAGGGCAAACCCCTCGCCCCCTAACCCCCGTTCATCACCTCCCCTCGTTCACCCCCTCCACCCACTGAATGGTCAAACGAAGGTGAATTAGTGTAGCCATGCAAAAATAGAGTTTCCGAACACACACATATGTGTCATAATAATTATTTACGTAACACTAATGTTTTAAGAATGGGTTTTGTTGATGCTCGCGTTTATTTATTTATATATTATTATTATTATTAGCACCGCGTCTTACTACCCGTTCGGGTTGTACGCACTTACGCTAATGTGTAATGGTAGGGTGATTGTGAGATGAAATGGAGGACCTACAGTTTAACGTGGGATCCGAACCACGGTGGA
>CABFVX010000015.1:700102-710333 GCA_902151425.1 Timema shepardi
CCCCCGGCTGGCAGTTACATCCCTACGACCCGCTTCGGTGGCCGCAATAGACTGGACTGACGAGTTGGATGTGAGGTTGGGACTAGAATCCCGGTAAGAGTGTATTGAGGGTGGTTTTATACCCTCCCTCCATTCAAATGTGGTAATAGGTTATTATTGTGAAAGGGAAATTCCTAGTCTTACAAGTTAATTTGTTTCACTCGGCTATTCCGGTAATCGAACGCGGGATCATTGGTTCGGTAGACGGACGTGATATCGGCCGAGCGAATGCGTCAGACGTTGAGAAAGGCTCGAAAAGTTAAGCTAAAAGACCTTTATATAAAAAATTATTATTATTATAATGTGTAATGGTAGGGTGATTGTGAGTTGAAATGGAGGACCTACAGTTTAACGTGGGATCCGAACCACGGTGGAGGTCTGATATTCCACACGTTCACAAGTTGTGATTAATACACGTCTTGTCAGAGATGAAGGAAGGGTTTGGTAATTAGATAAATCTGTGCCGGGACCGAGGATCGAACCCCGGCCGCCAAAACAGAAGTCCGACACCTTATCCCCTAAACCACCAGGTCACCGTCTAATTTTAATACAAATAACCATTATCTAACTTAAAAGTTACTAGTTCTACTTTCACGTATTCATACGTCAAGTCATGGAATTTGCAGTGGTCACTTCTTGATGTATACTATTAATACCTATAAAATAACTTTTTTTTAGCACCGCGTCTTACTACCCCTTCGGGCTATACTGGGCTAGAGATGAGGAAGGTTGAATTAAAAATTTACCCACAGTTGTGTTTGTATGTGCATATATATATATATATATATATATATATGTGTGTGTGTGTGTGTGTGTGTGTGTAGAAAGAGAGAGATACCATTTAGGAAAAACCACCCTCAGTATATCCGACCGGGGTCGAACCATGACCTTTCGGTCATCGGAAGTTTAGTCTATTTCGAGAGTAATGCCTTATACCATATGCAGCCACATAAGCGTGTAATAACACAATAACACCGAACGTTGTTATAGTTAAATACTGGTCACAATTTATTTATATCCCCCCCGGACAGGCCCCTCCGATGAAACCCGGACTGTCGGTAACACGTAGTGCTTGGAGGGTAGTCAGTCGCCGGCAGGTGGTTAGGAAATAATCACCAAACACGTATGGAAGAACTCTCCTTGAGTCGATATTTCACTAGTCATCAGATTTAACCGCCATTTAATACTCCATAGATGCCTTAGCAATAAAACAGATAAACTTCATAAATTACATAATTTTCTAACCCCTTTATATCAATTATTATACTTATGAACTCTAAATGTGAAAATAAATAATACACATGGTGTAATGATATTGGTTTGGATCACTCTAAAATATATAAAAAGTCATGGATGAAGGTAATTTTTTCTTTAAAGTAACATATGTAAAGTATCTTTTTATGATTCATCCATGGAGAAAGACGCGCTTTTCAGAAATAATGTGAAAAGGACTTCACCATTAAAATATATTTTAAATACCATTTTTCCTGTTAAAGGAACAACTCCGCAGTATTTGGCAAAGACGCCAATTCCCTATACCAATAAGCTAGCCTTCACAACACCTGTCGCCAGGAGACTTTCTATTGGTTAATTTTGACACTGTTGGCGAAGGGAGCAAGAGGCAAGGGGTATGTCACAAGGGCAGCCACACACACAAGTCGCTCATCCAAGCAACGTCACACAAGTCAGTCAGGCACTCGCAAATGCACTAGCACTGGCTCTCGCAGTCTAACACAGTATACAATAATTTACATTATTATCACAAGTGTGCATTGATATAAAGCATTTAATTGGAGTATGTATAAGTGATTAACAGATGTTATTTGAATAAACCGTGTGTGAATCAACAGCCATATATAGTTCTCTTTCTTACATTTATTAACTATACCGATTAAATTAGTGCTCGACCACGGAGCTATAGACTACCTAAATATTATCACAGCATTATTATATTTGAAATTAATCTGTAGAGTTTCAATGGTCAGATTATAAAACAAAATGGCAAAAAAAAAAAGACATTGCACTTCACCAAAGAGCATACATGAAATAGTAAGCACTGTTACAGAAACATATTCTGTGTATGTAATTTATAAGCTCTCCATTTCCCAAGCATGGAAACTTTTCTTTCTATTACCCCCCTACCCCCCAACCCCTACTCCAAGGGTGCTAGAAAAAAAAACGTCGTTTGCGATAATGATAAGTCTTGACATAGATTAAGTGTCTTGTCTGTGTAGGAATGTAGGAAATGTAACTGTCTGCGCGCGATAACATTTAGCTTGCGGTGAAAGCTAGGGTTGGGTATTTAAAGGAGGGGGGGGGGGGGCTCTTTTCACATCAGAATACCGTTAAAGATTACAAGGCCATAACCCGTTTATTGTTAGCTGCTGTACAGCTCTCTGCAAGAAGCAAGCAACAAAAATCTTGCGAGCAGCCAACGTCTCACTGTTATGGGGGATACATGAGTTTTTGTGTCAACATTGCCCCCCCCCACCCTCCTGAAAAATAAATCAAATATTTCTCAAAGAAAAAAAAAAACTTCATATGTGTTGAAACTTAAAATCTATGTTTCTACTGGAGCAATATTTTCTTTAGTTTGGTGGGGTGGTTACTAAAAAAAACTACCCTTAACTCAGAACTTCCGTTTATCCCACCTTAAGGCGCTGGAATAACCGAGCAGAAATTTATACACCTGAAACCAAGTGAGTTTATAACGCTACAGAGGGTGACCTGGTGGTCTAGGGGTAAGGTGTCACACTTCTGTGCTGGGGGTCTGGGGTTCAATCCTCGGTGCCGGCACAGATTTATCTGATTACCAAACCCTTCCTTCACCTCTGACAAGACATCTTGTGAATGTGGGGAATGCCAGGCCTCCACCGTGGTTCGGATCCCTCGTTAAACTGTAGGTCCTTCATTTCATCTCACAATCACCCTACCATAACACATAAGCGTAAGTGCGTATAACCCGAACGGGTAGTAAGACGCGGTGCTAATAGTAATAATAATAATAATAATAATAATAATAATAATAAAACTTAACAGGTTGGAACTGTCCGTCACTAGGAGAACAAACGGGAAAGGAGGAAAATACAAATATAAATTCAATCTGTGTTTTGACTCCGTACTAAAATTACATTATTCTATTCACAAAGATCTATTCAATGCTCCAATACCAGTTAACTACGAAATTTTCCCGAGAATTTAGGTCTTAACCGAAATATGCGGATTTTTTAGTCTTCTCGTGGTCGGAAAAGGTGTAAACTCTTATAAACTATGTTTACAAGTTTTGTAGACATAGAAAATAGTTTAGTATTCATTTATCTACGCACGAAAAGTTTGTATTATTACCAATTTTATCATTCTGATTATTATTATTATTATTATTATTATTATTATTATTATTAGCAGCAGCATTACCGCGTCTTACTACCCGTTCGGGTTGTACGCACTTACGCTAATGTGTAATAGTAGGGTGATGTGAGATGAAATGGAGGACCTACAGTTTAACGTGGGATCCGAACCACGGTGGAGGTCTGGCATTCACACACACTCACAAGTTGTGATTAATACACGTCTTGTCAGAGGAAGGAAGGGTTTGGCAACCGGGACCGAGGATTGAACCCCGGACCCCCAACACAGAACCCCGAAACCTTACATCAAGACCGCCAGGTCACCCAATCTGATTGTTAATATTTCAGTTACATACGCAGCCCTCTTAAAAACCTTGCTAAATCTTAAGTACCATACATACGGACTACGTTTTCAAACTAATTCACCAGAGAAACTTGTACTTAAACGATGAGTGCAACTATTTGGGGGGAGGGGGGGGGGAAGAAAAAGAAAACCCCACACACACTGTCAATGTTTTCATCCTTGTTTTGTTAATAGTTAATTTACCAACAAGGAGAGAATGTCTTTAAAAAACCCGTTTATATACAAATAATACGATATCAGTGGCCGAATGGTCTTAGGCGTCACTCTCGTAATAAACCTAGACTGCTGATGACGGGGAGATCAGGGTTCTAATCCCGTTTAGGTGTACTGAGGGTGGTTTTTTCTGAAGTGGTTTTCCACTCTCCTATCTATTGAAGTGCTTTTTATTAAATGCATTTTCATAGATATACCGATCAAGCTAAAACTTTCTATCTAGGGTTTTCAAAAGGTACCGTAAAGGGGTTTTTAAATTGGAATAATCTTCATTACACTTCACTGGTGAATTTTTTTTAAAAACTATTCTTGTACAATATGTTTTTTTTCACTGTATCTTTCAATTAAATGTGGTTAAAAAAATATAGTTGGAGACAATAAAAATTGTTCATTATTTAACATTGTCACATAAAATATTTAATTTTAAAAAAATCTATCACTCCTTTGAATATTAGAAAAGTTTGTACCGCAATTCCCTTACGAATGGACTGCGACAATGTTATACAGTGCTAGAAATATATATTAACATATTCATACGTCAAGTCGTGTGATTTGGCAGTCACTTTTAATAGATTATTAACAATACCTATAAAATAACATATATACACGAGGGTAAATCAGTAAATAAGTCACAAATGGTTCTTTAAAAAAATGTTATACATGAACTTGAAAAACATCCCCCATTGTTGATACACTTATCTCTAGAGCGGTGCTTTATAACCCGCAACATAGACATCATGGGTCAGTTATCTCACCCACATTCGCAACACGCCTTCAACTTCTTTTTGTCATCAGTGAATGGTTCACCATCAAGCATCGAGGTGTTTTCTTTTATCCTAGCGTGTGCTACCATCAGGCTGGAATGTGTTGTTATCTTGTGACACATTTAGAAACTACTAGATTCCGTTTACAGCTATCCCACATCCATTTGTGGCTTATTTACTGACACTTCCTAGTAGAGTATCAATTTTTGGCTGCATAAAATATGTATTATTATTTCAAAGGTGCTCCCATAAACGTAAGGAAATCAAGTTACGCCTATTGTCTTTTTGGCAAAACCTAGTACGAAATCGTGTTGCATTATTTCGGCTATCTCAGTTTTGTTCGCCGATTCCCCAGTGGCGGTTCGTAGCTATAATTAGTGGGGGTGCCGCTCCAGAAAATGTTTAGCCTTTATTTTAAAATTATGTAAAAGGAAAAAAAAAACATGTATAAAAATAAAATTTATTCAGGAACTTGATAAAATCTTAATAAAAAACACTATTTTTTACTTACTTTAAATTAAATTGTTACAGTTAAAGTTTGATCTATTCATTTAAAAATGAAATCCATTCTTCTTGTTTTAATTTGCTCAAAAAGTTCAATAATTTTCTCCTTGATCTCTGGATAGACAATCGAGGAAATTTTTTCTCCATTGAAAGTACTGCAAGCGTATTTAGTCTTTCTGTTAAATAAAAGAATCGAAAAAAAAATTAATCATATAGAAAAGCTAGAAGCAGAATAATAATATAATTCTACACTCTTCTACACCTTTATCACATTAAAGAATATGGTACATGGTTTTAAAGCACACCACACGCTGATTAAAAAAAACTTCCTTCCACCATCACGCCAGAGCCGGCACTGCGAGAGCAACAGTGCTCTCTCTACCTGGCAGTCCCGCCTTCCTCCCCACTCCCCTCCTTTGTGCGCATGCGCACACCAGTCAAACACCACGTCGCTGGCACTGTGAAGCGCACAATTCCATACAAAGATTTTTGTATCTTTTTCATAAACTGGGGGATGGCTACTTAAGTACTGACATTAAGTTAAGGAATGCATATTGTACTACAATAATAAAGAAATAATTTTTAAAAAATGACTCATTATATTAAATGTTATCGATAATATCAAGTGTAAATAGGGGGTGCTGCAGTGCCTATACACGAGCCGCCACTGCGGCTCTCTCTTCTCCTCCCCCACCTTTCGTTTATTAGATTGCAGGTGAGCAAGCAGCTATGCCCTGGCTGACTCACAGTCCGGCGGTGTTGCCACGTCTTGCGCGCAACGTCGCCAAACTTACTCCCTGCTGCTAACAGCAGCCTTGACGGCGTTATTCCGTGTTTCTAAACGCTACTTCGCATAGTTTTAACTGATTTACGTCGTGTATTATTTTATACTGCACATTTTATTGTGTGCAATGATTTAAGTGCCGATCAATAAGCTGCAAACACCTAATAAATAGTTTAGTCCTCCATTAACTAGAGCATAACATTCGCTATTAAACTATAATCGTGTATAATAAACAAGTAAAGTTAATGTAAAACAGTGCAATATAACGGCGTTTTATTTTAAACTGTTCAGAGCTTATAATAATTTTTTTCCCCCGCTAAACAAAATATAACCAAGTTTTTAGGACTTTGGTGACCAGGTCCGCGGTTCTATCCCCGGTCCAGGCACAGATTTATCTGATTACCAAACCATTCCTTCACCTCTGACAAGACATGTGTTAATCACAACTTGTGAATGTGTGTGTAGTGCCAGGCCTCCACCTTGGTTCGGATTCCACTTTAAACTGTAGATCCTCCATTTAATCTCACAATCATCCTACAATTACACATTAGCGTTAGCGCGTAAAACCCTTACGGTTAGTAAGACATGATGATAATAATAATAATAATATAAGGTTTAATCATAAAGGATATTTGATATTTATATAGAGGTTCTGAATTTACAACAAATTCTGGATAAAATGGCCAACATACCATTATATTTTAATAATTATTATTCCATTCACAACCAAAAACAGGGCAATGTTGGAAAAACTTTTGTTTTAACTATGGTTGTCATTCATTTTCGATTCCGGTTTCAAATTGCGTTGCAGAGTTTGCAATAATATGTATATTACTGATGGTCCTAAAATAATATAATGCTACACACATACATACGTGTGAGGATCTGACATATTTGGTTTATTCTCAAAGCAACCACACGGTAGTGTTTAATTGGGTGATCAAGGGGACAATAGAAAAGTTCAGCTCAGCGTTATTTCAGTTTTTATATATAATTTTTTTTTTAATAAATCAAATAATTCATTATAAATATAAAGTTTAATTTTCTTCACATGGTGACTTCAACAGTTTCTGAATATCTGTCAAGGGTGGTCTGGTATTTAATTACAACTTTATATCGTTTGAGATTTATTTTGGTCAAAAAAAACCCCCACTGGAATCATTTGTTTCTTACGGTTATGAATATCATTGCATACGTCTAAACTAATCCACAAAAAAACAACCTTTGGTACAACTTTATTTACTAATTCTGAAAATTGAACAATGACAAGCTGGACACGGGAATCGAACCCGGGACCTTTGGCTCAGTACGCCATTGCTCTTACCATGATTCGTCCCGTGCCCTTGGTCATTATTCACTATTCACTCATATTTTAGGGCAGAGTCTATGATGGACGTGGGGAAATCGTCATCTAAAAATGTGTGATTTTATTAAGATCACGAGCTATCAGATAACGCAGCCATCTTCGATTCGGTAGTTGGCTTATTGCTGCCATTTGTACACTTATTATAATTGTAAGGGATTCCCTAAAAGGCATAAATAATATATTTGGGTATTTGATTCATTTATTTACTAAACTTGCACTGTGGCTAGGTCCTTAGCTTGTCCCCATCCCAGACACCCCTCCCCCTCTCTTCCTCGTTTTGTATGGGTTCTTCACATGTGTTTAATATATTTAACATATTTATATTTTATAGAGTTATGCGAAACTACGAAATGTCGAAAGTCTTAAGTAAAAAACCCCTTCTCTCGAACTACGAAAAATTGACCTTTGTATCTTCAAAACTATTTCTAAGAAAAACTCGAATGTTTGTGAACATAATATTTGACATATCTCACTAAATATGGCAACATCTGATCATTTTTAGAGCAGCTAATCTTTCATTTAGCCTGTAATGCCATCAAGCTTACCTTGCATATTCCACTATGGTATAGTTTTATGCCTTATAAGATACCTAGGACCATAGTGTAATCCATCAAGGTAAGACTGTTACCACACAGTGTACACGGAGTGTACCTGGGTCTGGAGCGTAAAATACTATTCAAGGTGGAAAAATATACACCCGTTAGGGATTCGAATTAAGAGCCTCCATGTCAACAGAAAATAAGACCATGTGAGACTGACGCCTTTGTTCGAGTGTATAGCGATTCGTGTCCCTGGGAATAAGTTAGGATGAGTTTTTACTAGAGGGTGAATTCCGTTGAAACATTCATTATAAACGCACTTGACAATTTTATTCATTCATATGACATATTTTTAAAATCTATCCATGTTAAGTTTATTTCTAAAGCGAGTGTTTTAAATGGACATATCATTTGGTGCACGCATCAGATAAATGTTCAAACTATAGGCCTATGCGCCTTGGCTAGTTTTCTCTTTTTATATTCTTTACGAGTCCGTTTTTATTTTTAGTTAGGCTAGTTTATCTTATGAACAGATGGATTACATCAGAACAGGACTTAAAAAACAAATGTATAACAGACACAACATCTAGACCCCCCGACCGTTAATTCATCACTGCCAAGGAGTAAGTCCATTTTTAAAATAGGAGAATTTTAAAGTTCTTAAGGTTCTATTTGTTGGTTTGTTTTGGAAAATTAGAAAATATCAGAATGTTAAAGGTTTTACCTAAAGGTAGTTTGTTTCATACACTTATTGTTAAGACACAATAATAGGATATTAGTGTTAACAGGATATAACATGCTTTGGCTTTAATCATTATTTATTTAGGAACTGGGTCGAAGCGATCCGTTTTCACGGCATACACAAGAAGAAAAGTTCCACTTTAATATACCTGGTCCTGTACCTAATGCTGGCAAGGCCAGAAGATTTTTTATCTTGTTGGCTTAGCCTTGAAATATGTAGATAAAGTTCACACATCCGGGTATGCGTTTGCTGTTAAATATCACCTCCCATATGTGTACTTATCCTCCAACTTTTTTTTATTTTCATTTTTATAAAGTTACCTCTTCGCCAGATGGAAAAACCGTGTCCACTGTCATAACATATTTTGGTAGAAAGATAGCCACTTTGTAAATCTTGCAACGTTGCAGAGTTTTTTTTAAGTCGCAGAACTGCGTCTGCCCGAGGCGGGCGTGTTTTTTTGTATACACTTTTTTTTATAGGGCAGCTGTGTACTCGTGACCGCGGCGTCACCTGCTTTGCTATTGGTCCGTCGGAACCAGCCAATGGTGTGTAAGGCCGACCCGAACTTGGTTTCGGAAATGCTCGAGTCCTTTCAGTTGTATGGCCTCTTTCATATTAAAAAAAAAGTATAAAACAGTGAGAATGACGTCATTATTGTTATCATCGCTTGTTTCTAAGCTTGGTTAGAACTAATCACTAGGGTTGGATATAAAACAATATATTTTGACTAACTTTTTAGATTCGAGTAATATATAAATAAAACACCACTTACCACTCATATTAAAAATAAATCCACACACGTTACCAACCCCTGCGATGTATGCTTTAGTTTTCTATTAATAAAACACCTCAAAACTTACTTTACAACGTTTTTAGAAATCCGTGGATGTACCTAGTTATGATAACATTGTATTCTCTCCTACATAATATGCATACGTAAAATACGTTCTTTTTGCTCTAGCACAGCGACATTATTCCATAAACTATTGCTTCTAAGCCGAATTACGTAAATTTCATTTTAATCGCCATTCGTATTAAAAGTGCATCATCCTATTGTCAACTAAGGTACATTAAAACTTTTTTAATACACGTTTGTATTAAAAAATAGCACATAATAATCGTGCAATTATGTTACACTATACTCGACTACAAAGTTTTGGGATGTGTTCCGAATTGAGGGGCTCACGTTAACACCAATAATTCGCATTGCACGAGGAAAAAACAAATCTCATATTTTTTCTTTGGGAACAATAGCAGTTTTATAGCGAGAAAATGGCGTTATTTCTAAAACAAAGTCCACACGACTTGCATCACTTCACATAGTAATTTGTGAAAAGGTTAGTAGAATACATCCTAAGAAGGAAAACGTCCACTTAACATTTATTCTTTTAAAATATCTTTCGCAGTTTCTCTATGCCGATTAAAGAGCGAGCTCCCTTTACACAGCCAACCGCCGTCCAAGTCCGCAGTGGACTGAGTCGCTCGATCACTCTCTGAGCATGCGCGGACGTCAACCAATAAGACATCGCCGTCTCATACAGCCATGCCGAAGGAACTTTTATAAGGGGA
>CABFVX010000016.1:0-48601 GCA_902151425.1 Timema shepardi
TAAATCTTTGCCGGGACCGAGGATTGAACCCCGGCCGCCAGCATAGAAGTCTGACACCTTACCCCTAGACCGCCAGGTCACCCATGTATATTTATTACCTTTATACCTGACTTAATTAAAATAAAACTATGTTTTCTCTTGTGATCCCTTGGTTGTTCTGTACACACGCTTCCCGATTATCTGTGGGTGTCACACAAAACCCAGTGTTAGGGGTGTGCAATGATATCATTTCTAACAACCAAAACTTAGTAATTTCTAAGGGTTTCTTCCTACCGAAATTCTTCTATATATGTCTACTTTTGTTGTATTTGCCAAACGCCTAATTAATTATCATTTGATCACCATCATGCCTCGATGATGGCAAATAAACAAATATTTTGGTGATTTTGAACTCCTCTATAAAGTTTTCCCCACAATATTAATTATTTTAGCACCGCGTCATATTACCTGTTCAAGTTACACGCTCACATAATATTAGTTTGCATTTTTTTTAGACACCTGTCATGTTTATAAAACTAATTGGTTTTACCAACAGCAAAAAATGGTCCACAACTTTCACATAATTTAAATATTTAAAATGAGCATCTCACATATATTTATTTATCAATATTGTACCGTTATTTTCCTGCGCTCCAAATTATAATGGTACTTGCGCATATTGAATTTGCAAACAGCATCTAATATGGATTTTAAGTCGTATATGTCTTTATATAAAATACACACATTAAAAAATACACTTTGTTTATCCAGAAAGGTTTCAGTCTTACCTTGATGGATTACACTATGGTCCTATCTTATAGGAGTAATAATAATAATAATAATAATAATAATAGACCCCTACTTAGTACCACGTCTTACTATCCATTCGGGATATACGCTTAAGTACTATTTAATCTAATGGGTTGTGAAATTGGAAGGTTGAATATAAGGGAAGTGAACCCGCATTTGCGTGAAGGAAGTATGGAAAACCATTTAGTAATAACCATCCCCAGTTCACCCGAGCGAGATTCGAGCCTCGATCTCCCCATCCTTGGCAGTCTAGCTCAACATGAAACTAGCGCGTTAGCTAACTACGCCAGCAACGCAGGTGTTTGAACGAGTAATAAGGGAATAAAGCCAGGTAAGCCTGCCTTTTCGTGACGATGTAATTTTCTTATGCTGAAAATTGTTGCGAGATCGACCTGTTGCCGACCCCTGTTTTACGGAATTACCCGAAACCTTTTCACGATTGAATATTGGTATATAGGTGCAAACTACTGTATTAGCACTAAAAAAAATGGGGGCACAGGGGGTGAAGGAGATAACTGAGGGCCCCACTAATGAAATTTCCCCAGAACTCCACGTATACTAAGGGAGAACCTGCCCTATGGTTATCTAATGGACAATATACTACGAGCTGTGAGCACGTATCGATCAATTTTAAAAGTATTATTGACTTTGTGGTAGGATTACTGACTTTGATTTTATTTTATTATTATTATTAGCACCACGTATTACTACCAGTTTGGGTTATACGCACTTACGCTCATGTATAATGGTAGGGTGATTGTGAGATGAGATGGAGGACCTACAGTTTAACGTGGAATCCGAACCACGGTGGAGGCCTGGCATTCCCCACATTCACAAGATGTCTTGTCAGAGGGGAAGGAAGGGTTTGGTAATCAGATAAATCTGTGCCGGGACCGAGGATTGAACTCCGGACCCCAGCTCAGAAGTCCGACACCTTACCCTTGGACCACCAGGTCACCTGCTTTTATTTTAAATGTCTTATTATACAGATTTCATAACAGAAACAACTTACATCTGTCAAAAGTATATATAATCCTTGTGTACAAAGTCAAAGTATTGAAATATATAATTTAAGAAAATCATCAAATTATTCAAATCAAATATTCATAATAAATATTAAGGGCGCAATTCAGCAGTTAAGCTTGATTTTCTCAATATATTTGGTTAAAAATCAAGTTGAAATAAATTCTAGGACATGAAACACACTTCAATACGAGACTGGTTTTTTTCGGCACCACGTCTTACTACCCGTTCGATTTATACCTCTATGCACTAATTTCACTAAAGGGTTAGTGATTAGGAAGGCTTAATTGAGAGGAAGTGCACCCGTGGGGGGAGGGAGGGCGTGGAGGGAGAGTAGAACACCATTTAGAAAAAACTACCCTCAGTGCATCCGACCGGGATTGAACCCCGATCTCCCCGTCTTCACCAGTCTGGTCCAACACGAGAATAGCGCGTTAGACTACTTTGCCACCAAATTGGGTTATTATACTGTTAATGAAGGGGATTCAATATATATGATTCCACCCTTTATATTAATGATTAATACTCAAAGTAATAATTTTATTATTAATAGCGATTCTTGATTTTTTTAATGAAAGTATTTTGTGGGGTTTTGATATTTTTTTTCTAATATTCTAAACATTTATACTCCTCTGATTTTTCCTTATTTTTATTATAAATAACAAATAAAGCCAAGAAAATGTTTTGAAAATGGTATGTAAGCGCTCAAATATCGCGTTAAGGAAGAGTCCATTGCGGTACCCGGATTGGGTGTGTGGGCGCTGGGGTAGGGGAGGGTGACGGCGTGGGGTTTGGGGTGTCTGGTGTGGAGGGAGAAGGTGTTCTACCGGTGGTAGCTCATGATGAAGTTCCCATCATAATGTAAAGAATATTTTATAACAATGAATTCATATTGAAGCTATTTAGAGTGTTCTAATTGCTGGGTAATTTTATAAGAGTCCGATAATATCCAAGCTTATGCATTTATTTGTGTATAATGAATACTAGAATACACCCCCGTTACACTTAATACGGCTCTGTATATACCGTATACAGCTACATGATACTCGAACCGGGTGGATTCCCGGGGCGTCAGCATGAGGGAGTGCCAATCAGAGCACCAACATAACCTAACATAACTTTGGAATGATAAGAAAATAATTCCCAAACCTTATAAATACAAACCTAACGTAACCTGGGTGTAATCGTGAAATTGCTAAGCTCAATACTTTTTGATAATAACAATGACATTTGATAAATAGGGAATTTTTTTTATGGTGAAAAATTTTTTTGATATAGTGGGCTACTTAAAAAGTTAATTTACATTTGCCATCTTGAAAAAATAGTGTTCCCAAGACGGTATTTTGCAATTATTTCTTAACCCTTTCACTACATCATAGTGTTGATGATAAAATAAATAAATAAAGAGGAGAACATTGTCTACAAAATATGTTCTTAAGCTGTTTTCTTTGTAATTCTAAACCTTTTTGTATAAACTTACGGTGACACGTTTGTTGTCCTGTTTGATAACCGTTTATGGAGTTTCCCCTTAAGATTATTTTCACATCACGCTCAGGTCACATTAGGCTTAGAGTTGTTAGTTTTGAAGTTATCTTCGTATTATAATATTATCCCCCATTATTAAAAGGGTGCCAAAAATAAATTCTGCCCGGGCGCTAAATTTACCTACGGCTTTCTCTGTACTCGAATATATTAATAACTTGGTGTAATAAAATACTTAACTAACGTCTCTAAAATGAATGTTTGGACAAATCTCCCTCTGAGCTAACATAGCCCTCCCTGATTGTGCGTGTAAGACACAACTTGGTCAACAACACTGGTGGGGTTGGAGGGTGAGTAAGAAAAGGGGGGGGGGGGTTAAATAGTCGATCCGATAGAGTGTGTGAGCTGCTATAACACGGACTTGAGCTGCCTGAGGTATACACTAGACCCCCCCACGACCCTTTCTGGTCGATCAAACAAACATAATTCATCATGTATTGATTCTCCTCCAAGTTGGAGAGAGATTTCATTGGCCGGTGTTTACTTTAGCAACTTCAGTTTGTTGGAGGGGAGGAGCGTTGCGTGAGATTTGCAGATAGGCTGACGCCAGCACAGATTTGTTGAAGGTTCTGAAATTGCAGGTCCAGGTTAAATCCCCGATCTAGGGAAAAGGTTGTTCTTATCCTGTAATATAATTTTTAATTAAATTTCTGGATTGGGAAGTAATGTATTTTTTTTAATATTTATTATTTTTCATGCAACAAGTAGTGAGCTTTTATAAACAAGATTAAATACAAACATAATATGTTACTATTCATCTTAACCAGGTGTAAAAATAGTCAAACAACTTTATTCGCTGTCCAAGTAATAAGGCTTGTATTATTATTATTATTATTAGCACAGCTTCTTACTACCCGTTTGGGTTGTACGCACTTACGTTAATGTGTAAAGGTAGGGTGATAGTGAAATGAAATGGAGGACCTACAGTTTAACGTGGGATCCGAACCACGGTGGAGGCCTGGAATTCCCCACACTCAGAAGATGTGATTAATACACGTCTTGTCAGAGGTGAAGGAAGGGTTTGGCAATCAGATAAATCTGTGCCGGGACCGAGGCTTGAATCCCGGATCCCTAGCACAGAAGTCTGACACCTTACCCCTAGACCACCAGGTCACCAATAAGGCTTGTAGTATAGCAGTCATCCTCGGTGATCTTGGTGTAAAGTTATAGCCTCAGGACTCGATGCTTGTGGTTCAAACCCAGCTGGGGCCGACGGATTTTTCTTGAGATAAAAATCCTTAGCTCAACTTCCTTCAGAGGAGAAGTATAAAGCCTTTGGTACCATGCCGATTTTGGCATGTAAAATTACCCTGTAAGGTGTGTGAAAATACCTTTCCTACAAAAATTCGTAGGCTCTTTCGCTCTCGCTCATAGAAATTCTCGTGCGCTAATATAATTATTCAGTATAGTAATGAACGTTAAACTCCGCAAATAAATAAATGTAGTAAATCCTAGCGAAATTTTGTTCGATTATTTTTATTTTCGGATATTAAGAGAACGTATTTTGTTCGTGAAGTAATATATCTCTAGATTTTGACTAACTTTAACGTTTTATGTGAGCACGAACCCAAAAAAGTGTATTTTACCTCTGTCCATTTCCATGTTTGTTTTTCCATCCATCCCTGGCCACGGATCCAAAACGGTTTGATAGATTTGGTCCAAACTCTATATCTAGATGCTATAGGGCAATACTTTTTTCTCCACATTGACACTTCAACTAAGGGTAGTTACTGATGGGTAATTTTTTTGGGTTCCAAATTTTTTGACAATGGATATAACGATTTTATTTAAAATGTATACCTAGAATTTGTTTGACATGACAAATAGCACTATATAATTGGTTTTTGGGCAACAAATTGTCAAAGGGACTGATAGATGATTTTTCAAAATCTTGAAACATATATAAAACGGCTATAACGGTTTGGTTTCAAATTGTTATCTCGATAGTGTTTTATATAACAAATAGCATTGTATAATTGTTTTTGGGGTAAAACCTAATTTATGGGTAGCTTACTGATGGCTTATTTCATAAAGTGAAAATATTTTAAAAATTGCCCTAATTATTTGGTTCCAAATGGGTATCTTGGGAGTGTCTTACATGAAAAATAACCCGGTATTGTTTGTTTAAGGTAAAAATTCGATAAAAGGGTATTTTACTGAGGAGCGATTTTTGAACATTTGAATTATTATGAAAATGGCTACAACGATTTTGCTTAAAATTTTATCTGGGGAGTGTTTGACATGAACATGGCAAATAAAGCTGTATACTTGTTTTGGGGGACGGGGGAATTTGTCTATGGCTATTTTACCAATAATTGTTATTTTATTAATATCATTATTATTATTATTGGAATTTAGAGGTCCGTCGACACAATGAGGTCATTAGGGCCTTAAACGATATAAAATCATAGTGTAATCCCCATAGGGGAGTGTCATAATAAATAATTCCCCTGTTGGAATAGGCACAAGATAAAATAACCGTATGCAAATAATAAAATTTGTAAACAAAATGTAAAAGTAATATATCTCACCATGAGAAAATACTATTAGTACAAATTGAGTAATACACTTGCTAATAAAACTCACAGGTGTATACAGTACAATCAAATTACAGAACAGACACATTAAAATATAACACGTTAAAAGGATAAAAACAAACATGTTAAAATAATAATACGTTAAAAAGACAAAACAAACATTTAAAATTTAATATGTTAAAATGACACATCAATCATATTAAAATATAAAAAATATAAAAATGTTTGAAATAATTTTAAAATAAAATAAAATCCAAATGATTCACTTTATAAAAGTGACTCAAATGGCACTAAAAAGATTTGCCTGGCGTATAAAATGGAGTAACCAAATAACTCCTTCAGCACTGTCGCGTAGTAAAAAACGAAGGTCACCTTTAAAATCAAGGGTAAGATGAAAAGGGGCATACTTGCGACACTCAACCAAAATGTGGTACATACTAAGGGGAGCATCACAAAACTCACACACTGGAGGTGGATCCCCTCTCAATAAAAAAAACCCATGGGCCAATGAAGTATGCCCGACGCGGAGCCTCGTCACGATGACCTCCTCTCTTCTAGACTTTCGTATAGAAGAGGGCCACCGCGACACACCGTCCCTGATGGACCGCAGCTTGTTCTGAGCAGGGGTCGAGACCCACTGCTCGTGCCAGGTGCGTAAGACCCCACGCCGAACATAGCCCTTTAGATCTAAAAACATGACACCCAGATTCGCCTTAGGAGACAGGCGTATTGCCTCCTTGGCCACCTGGTCCACCAGTTCATTTCCTGAAAGACCAGCATGACCAGTAATCCAGCAGAAGGCGAGCCGGGTGTTTAACAAATCATTTAAAAAATTTGCTCGTGTATCATCTGCACGATGAGATTCCAAGAGTAGAGAGTGGACAATGCCAACAGAGCACTCATGGAATCCGTGAGGATGAGAACAGAACGGTGACACTTACGATCAACAAAACATAATTACTTAAATATTGCATATAATTCTGCGTTATTATTATTAATATTTTATTTTTAAATTGAGTATTTAAAAAAATTTATTTAGTTATTTGATTCAAAATTGGTATCGGGAGAATATTTTACATGCCAATAATAATGTATCTGTATTTATCTAAAATAAATTAATTTATAGGTAGTTTACTTACAACACGTTATAGAAAATTTGAATGTTTTGGAAATTCACCTTGGAGATTCAATTCAAAATGTGAATAAATTTTATTTAAATTAAGAATACGTTTTTATTTTAACAAATAAAGAATTTTTTGTTAGTTTACAAATACATTATTATTGAAAATTTGAGTTTTATTAAATACAGAATGTTTGGAAATGCTACGCCTAAATTGCACACATAGTTTGTTTGAACCAAAAGAAAGACCAAAATCCCCATACACTTACATTCAGCAAAGTAGCTAATACCATTAAATTGTACTCAAAGTTTCGGCGTACAGCGCCGGGAGAGCAGAGATGTGTAATCACGCGTGAACAAAAACCAAACACGGCACCAAAAACATGCAGCTTACAGCCATCTATACGATGGGAAGTGTTAGAACACGGGCGTACTACATTTGGGCCACGAGTTCCTTCTTGGGAACTGTAAGCAAGGAGTACTGGTGTACTTTCTCCGTCCCGGCTGTTGTGGCGTTCCATTTAGGATGGTTGTAAATGTTTTCTCAAGCTGAGCGAAAAACAGCAAGTGATGGATTGTAAGACACAACAAAATGCTATGTTAATCCAACGTAGTGCAACCTAGCCAAAACTAATCTAAACAAGCCTAGCCTAAAATAAGGCAAAATATTGGTGGGGTCAAATTCATATCTACCCGCAAATATATTATCTGTTATAATCCTCATGGTCAGTGAACGTGGCCCAACTAAGCTATGGACCATGAGAAGAGGGGTCCCGTGCCCCAACTGTTATGCGCCAGGAACACCCAAACTACATTCCGGATTTCACTCCCAGTGATTTTCATATCGTTCTGACCTTGAAGGAGCACGTGTGAGGACAACATTCTAACACCGATGTTGACATTAATTTGGATGCTTCAAGATGGCTTCAACAGCAGGGTCATGCCGTCTATACGTCTGGAGTGAACAAGCTCATCCATCACATGCTGTGATAAATGCGTTAATTGTCAATGCGAATAGGTTCAAAAATAGAGTATCTGTCAAACTTTCATAATCTATTAAGTTTCAATAAATAAAATCTCCTCTATAAATTACGTTGATTATAATTTTTTTTAAATATAAATTAGTAGCTAATAGTTCTATGATCTGTAGACCTCGCTCCCTCCATGTTTCTATCGTTCAAGTTGAAACTTCTCCTAGCATTTGAAGATGATATTTTTACTTGGTGATAGAGTTATAAACAAAACAAACTAATACTATATTCAACAGTGCATTATATTCGTGAAGAATAATCGTTGACCCACGTGGTTAAAGATGTCAGACTTACGATTTATTTCAAAATTAAAAAACTATAGCTTGAAAATTATTGTTTTATAAAAATGTGTTTCAAATAATTTATTTTATTTTAAATAGACCTGTATATTTGCAATGAAAAGTAATTTCCAATATCGAAGAGTTACGTAGATAATATGATAAAAAAAAGAAGAGAATTAACGCATCAGACCGGAGCCCTTAAAGTCATTTTGATGAAAAAATGAGAGTAGCTATTTTGTTTGTAATATTGATGAATGAAATCTGGATAGATAGATAGACGGAAACTCAAAAACCACTTCTTCGGATTCAGGGGTCATGAAACGTCGAAAGTCATCAAAATCTCAAGTTCGATTTTTTAGACGATCAAAATACTTTCTTTACCTGTAAAGTATCGAGAAAGTAAATAAACATTACGGAGCTCCGCGTGGAATTTCTTGCTCTGTTGTTTAAAAATAGAGATATTTACTCAAAACTCGTTATAGATGTGAAACGAAATAATATACACTAGCAAAACCAAGCAAAAATTGCACCACAGTTACGTAAAACACTTTTTAACTCCAGTTTTAAATTTTATTATTTTATTTTTAAATAATAAATGTCCCGATTTGTATATTTGGACCAATAAAAAAAGGAACGATATTAGGTTCACAAGGGCAACATTTTGTATTAAAATTTAAACTTACGGTTACAGTTTTTGACATTAGGTGTAGCACATATTCAGGTCATCGCATTGCTATTAAATTCCTTATTTGTATATTTTGACCAATAAAAAACGTAAATATTGACTGTTGAGTCTAAAATGATAGAGATAAATCATTGATGTAAAAATATTTTCCTTAAAAGATTAAAGAAAAAATAACATAAACTTTCTGAAAGACTTACTAATATTTACTCTGGCATTAGAGAATAATTATTACGCTAGAACCTAAATATTATCTCTTTCCAACTAACACTCACAAAATTGTATTACTATATTTGCCAATATCTCAGAAACTATTAGTTTTATAAAAATCTATTTCAAATAAGAGATTTAAGCTTTTGTAAAGTACCATACATTCATTTTCATGGCAAAATGAAAAGTATCCATTTTGTTTATAATCTTAATCAAGGTCTAGATACTAATTTTTTAATCAAAATCATTAGAGTCGATTTTGACAAAAACGTTATTTTCTCTTTTCGACCTTTAGTAAACTATTCTTAATTTTAGGGTTAAACAAACGCACAGACAGACGGCATTGCAAAAACAACGTTTTAGGGTTCTGGGGCTCACGAAAAGTTGACAGCCATCAAAATCTCGGTTTAGATTTTGTTGACGGTTGCAATACTTTACTTGTTCGAAAAGTTAAAAAATATATATTTTAGTGTAGCTTGAAAATTATTTATTTTATAAAAGTCTATTTCAAATAAAAGATTTTTATTATAAATAGACTTACATATTTGCAAAGACAAGTAACTTCATATCTCAAATAGTTACCGAGATATGATAAAAAAATATATGATAATTTATACATCGACCGTAACCCTTAAAGACATTTTGACGATAAATTGAGAGTAGCCATTTTTATTGTAATCTTGATAAATGCTTGGAAATGAAATTTAATCAAAATCATTAGACCCGATTTTTGATCAAATCAATTTTTTCTCTTTTGAACCTAAGTAAACTACCCTTAATTTTAGGGTTAGATAGCCAATTCCAAAAACCTCACGGGGCAACCCTATGAAAACTCTAGATACCAAGTTTGAGCACAATCGGTAAAATTGATTAAACTCTACTCCGAGGTACAGACAGACGAACAGACATAAAGACAGACGGAAAATCAAAAAAACAATTTTTTTATACGGGGAGTTATAAAACTTCAAAATTCATCAAAATCTCGAGTTCGATTTATTTGACGATCACAATACTTTCTCTACCTGTAAGGTAGCGAGAAAGTAAAAAAGGTCGATAAATCGTATGGCCTATGTTCAAACCCCCGTCAAATGTACATTATTTAAAAGGGGCCCACGCCTTTTGAAGTTATTGCGGACAAAACAAGTATACAGATGTTTGTGTGGCCGCTATATAAAAAGGGATAGGCAGATCTAAAAATCATCCACCCTTTATCTACCCTGTAAGGTAGTGAGCTTACCTTGCATTACTCCACTATGGTATAGCTTATATGATAAGGTCATAGTGTAATCCTCCACTGCTACCTTTCAGGGTAAACGGAGAGTACATATACCCTGCTTTTGATTGGAAGAACAGTAGAGAAAATTCAAACCTATTGCTTTGCGGCCAACACTGATAACATATTATATTTTATTTGTGTTATTTTATAGGCCTTGAAAATAATCTATAAAAAGTGACAGCTGCAGATAACATGGCTTGATGTATGAATATATTAACATTGTTTTAGTAACTTTAGTAACTAACTTCTACTGTTCTTCCTACAAAAATCATACTATACGTTGAAATACATCCAAGCATTTGGAAGCTATCGCGTATCCAACATCCGGATGGGTAGACAGACATAATATGTTACGCCAAATGCTAAAGTTAAAATAGGACCTTATTAATCTCTGTCAGTAATGTAACATAGCTTATTGTTTTAAAGAAACTTGATGAATTATAATATTTTTGTTCATAACATGGTGAGTTCCCTCTTAACACCACGCATCCCAACTTACATATTGTTTAGTAGAGTGCTAGTTCCCCCTTAACACCACTCATCCCAACTTACATATTGTTTAGTAGAGTGCTAGTTCCCTCTTAAAACCACGCATCCCAACTTACATATTGTTTAGTAGAGTGCTAGTTCCCCCTTAACAGCACGCATCCCACCACCTAAGGGTAGCGAGCGGAGCTGGTGTTGACCTGCTCTGAATAACAGGGGGCGTGTTGGTGCGTCACGGAGTTTTAGTATTCAGTGAAGCACGGGACATTCACCCTTTACTTCTTGAGAAGGAGGCGGGGCTATACGAAAGGTCTGGTTGGCTCTTTACTTGTGTCTTCTACAGAATGTGTCACGGGCATGAACACGTACAGGACTATTATTATTATTATTATTATTATTATCATCATCATCTGAGGGCTTTAAGGTGCATCAATACAAGGACTACCGGCATCGTTGGGACCGTGGACTAAGGCGGCTACCTCATCTGATTTGCTTCCTCGAAACCACTTTTATATATGTGAATATTCAGATAGCACGGGGAGGCAGCAATACACAGTGTAAATACATTTACAGCACAAAAGTTGACTAGCGTTTCATTAATATAATTTTTAATCCGGTACAATTGTTTAAAAAAATATAACTTTACATTAGATAAAATTATACATATTAAAAACGATTATAAAAGCTATGAATTAAAATACCATGTTCAAAACTTTTAAATTTTCCTAAAGCAATGCGGTCATAAAATTAAACACGATTAAACCCATCGTAAATATCGATAAAGTCATAAACTAAATAATGATACAAACCATCGTCAAGAGCGACACAGTCGTAGGATAAAACATGATACAAGTAATCTTAAATTAAGACACACTCACAAGGTAGAATATGATCCAAGCCATCGTTAAAACCATTATCCAAGAGGATATAATAAATTTTATTGACACTCCACCAAAGTGTGACGAGCAGTTAGCGGGGTTTTGTAACTCACACGTTGGCTTTGATTAGCTGCGTAACATATCCGTAAGAAAGGCGTACCACAATCTCAAGACGAGACAAAGCCCGACGAACAGGAAACTCTTTAATAGCACCCAAAATGACATAACCATTTTAAGGTATGGTCAGTGTAAATTCATCAGTAATAGAATTATGATTACTACTCTTTTCTTGGTGACCTGGTGGTCTGGGGGTAAGGTGTTGGACTTCCGTGCTGGCGTCCGGGGTTCAACCCTCGTCCCCGGCACAGATTTATCTGATTACCAAACCCTTCCTTCACCTCTGACAAGACGTGTATTAGTCACAACTTGTGAATGTGTGGAATGCCAGGCCTCCACCGTGGTTCGGATTCCACGTTAAACTGTAGGTCCTCCATTTCATCTCACAATCACCCTACCATTACACATTAGCGTAAGTGCGTATAACCCGAACGGGTAGTAAGACGCGGGGCTAATAGTAATAATACTCTTTTCTTGAGGCAGCGCATTTTCTACCTACCTAGGCTAACCACATATTTACACTAATGGGATAAGGGTGATTAATGGAAAGATAATAAGAATTGTAGAGTCTAATTTTTATAGAAAGAACCTTATTTGACAGCTAGAAAATTTACTAGAGATACTTTCATGTATTTACACTTCATGTTTATAGCTTTTCCTTTTCAATATATATTATCAATACATATAAAATAATATTAGTAATATAGTAAAATGTTATCATTACTGGCCACCATCAAAATATGTTGTTTTTTTAAACTGTCTTATTATCAAAATCCTACCAAACAATTATTTGCTTGGAGATAAAGGGATGAAATATTTAGGACCATCCGGACCAGATTCGAATCCTGACACTGGTGAATCTTTCTAGATGAGCCCGACATATAATCCACGTGCCCATCGATGAGACTAACATCTTACTTACTATATCAAAATTTCGGAAGACATATTTCAAATTCCCATTTAAAAATAATGTAGCATTGCACATAAGTTTTTAAAATATGTTTCAAAATAAAGTCAGTAACATTTATTAATCGGTGATAACTATGCATTTTGGTTTTTATAATAATTGAAGCGCACAAGGGAAAAGGGCAACGTGACAAATCATTTTCAGGACAACTACTTTTAAATATAAAACCCTTTAAGGACACGATAAAATATATTTGTTATATGACAAATACTCTTTTAACAATAATTTAAGTGCATTAGAAAGTTATCGTGATTGTTTAACAGATGGCCCTACTAACATATTTTGAACAAAAATTGAAATTTTCCCCTATTCCCTTGTACCATTCTAGTGTAAACTTGTAGTTATTATACTTTTCTTCATAGGATGGATCTAAAATGTTTTTTCCTTTGAAATTATGTATACAATAATATTATTAATTAAAAAATGATAAATCATTTGTGCTAATTCTTTAATTTATTTGAGGTATTTAAAGTGCACTTTCTTAACCGACTGATTATATCAGTACACGATTTGAAAACTAACACACGTTTAGAAGAAACACAACATCCAGACCCCGGACGTTAAATTCATCACTGTGAAAGGGGAATCCCTCATTTCACCAATGATACATTTTTCGACCATGTCAGGAATAAAACCCGGAACCCTTATCTCGGTAGACAGACATGCTATCAGATGAGCTAAGGTGTCGGACAATATTGGGTGTTATAATTATTGGTTATTAAAACATTAAAATTAATCAATAAGAAATTTGTATATCATAAGACTGACTAATCAAATTAAATGTGAAATGGATCTGGTAAAATTAACTCCTGAAGTGGGAACATGGAACAAAAGATCAACTTTTGTTCAGTTTTTCATAAAAAACAATTTTTTCTGCAAAATAAAAAATCAAATATTGCCCCATTTAGAACATATGGTTTATTTTCTACACATATTAATATAAATCTTTATTATCTCTAATGAGCATAATATTAACATTTTGATGACAATTTTTTTAAATGAAGAGAAATTTTTTCATCATATTCTAGGAAACACCCTTGATATATATATATTTATCTAACTGTTCATATTACTTTATAAAGAAAACTATATTTTATATTTCTACTGGGGAAATATTTAATTTGCCCACATGATCTAAAGCACCACTCTTGCAAATAGACTGGACTTCTAATGACGGGGAGATTGGATTTCGGGTCTCAGTCTAGTTTACTTAGAGTGGTTTTCCCTAAATGTATTATTATTATTAGCACCGCGTCTTACTACCCGTTCGGGTTACACGCACTTACGCTAATGTGTAATGGTAGGGTGATTGTGAGATGAAATGAAGGACCTACAGTTTAACGTGGAATCCGAACCACGGTGGAGGCCTGGCATTCCCCACATTCACAAGATGTCTTGTCAGAGGTGAAGGAGGGGTTTGGTAATCAGATAAATCTTTGCCGGGACCGAGGATTGAACCCCGGCAGCCCGCATAGAAGTCTGACACCTTACCCCTAGACCGCCAGCTCACCTTCCCTAAATGCTTTTCCACTTCCCCTTCACGTGAATCCGGGTATATTCCTCTAAAATTCAACCTCCTCCCTAATACATAAGGCGTACTTTATACCCATTGTAACACATGCAACAGAAACATGGACATTGATTGAAAGAGAGACATGAGAATTAAATTTATGAGGAGTATGTTAGCTGTGACGAGGAGGTAGTAAATGAGATAGTAGAGGAGGCGAGACTGAGATGGTAAGGACATGTAATGAAAATGAAAAAAGAGAGGATACCAAAGAAAATGATGAACATTAATTATTTAGGAAAATTACTATTATTATTATTATTATTATTATTAGCACCACGTCTTACTACCCGTTCGGGTTATACGCACTTACGCTAATGTGTAATGGTAGGGTAATTGTGAGATGAAATGGAGGACCTACAGTTTAACGTGGAATCCGAACCACGGTGGAGGCCTGGCATTCCCCACATTAACAAGATGTCTTGTCAGAGGTGAAGGAAGGGTTTGGTAATCAGAAAAATCTATGCCGGGACCGAGGATTGAACCCCGGCCGCCAACACAGAAGTCTTGACACCTTACTCCTAGACAGCCAGGTCACCTATTTAGGAAAAAAACCACAAGAAAGTCCAAGAAAGAGATGGAAAGAGTAAATAACAAAAAGTGTGCAAGTGAGAGGATAAGAATGGAAGCAATTACAAGATAAATAATGGTGGAAGTTTCACTAAATTGACCCAGAGACAGTCTGGAAACAGTTGACGATAATAATGATGAGTACATAGGTGTAAAACCCAAACGGATAGTAACACTTGGTACTAAAAAAAAATTATTCTCTCGGAAAAATGTTTTTTTTTGCCATAAAAAAATGCAAAAATACTGCTTCTAATTTGTAATCCCTATCATCACAACTTAAGGTTCGAGACGGTCTATAGGGTCTTTTCGGGGCAGTATAAGATGATCTAGAAGCCAACTCACGTCCCGATGGTAGTTTGGTCCACAGCCAAGGGGCAAGGGAGAGAGAGAGAGAGAGAGAGAGAGAGAGAGAGAGACTGCATTGTCCTCGGCACTGCCGAGTCTCTTCTACAGCGTCAAACGACGACTACAACAGAGACAAAAAAAAACACCCGTTCCTACAATACAGCAGCGTTAGAATTCCTATATGACACACATACGGCTCTCAAATAGCAAGGATTGTGGGTTTTTAAGTCCCTTGACCAATCTGTTATGCTCTTTGTTCTAGAAGCAAGGCAGTAGTAGCTTCATTCTTTGATCACTTTTTGTCTGATGAGTAACAGTTTATGGATTTTTGTTGTTGTTATTATTAGTGCTTCGTGTTTTACTGAGCATGTTCTATATAGCCACACAATTATTTTACATGGTTCGTGTCTTACTACCCTACCGGGTTCCATATATTCAAACTGATAGGGTAAGGCTGAGGAAAGTAAAACTTAGAGCTAATTTCCACACTTTTTTTTTGTGTAGGGAGAAGTAAAGAAAGAAAGTGTAAAAAGAAAAACCACATAAAAACATTTACGTTGGGATGTAAGAACAAACCAGTTAAGCTCCGTATCTACACAGTTTTTATAAAAAATAATGGATTAAATATCCAAGCTATTATAGTTGTTAGGTGCGGTTATAGCCACGTGTAAATATCATATTTTAAAAATTGAAAAATGACATTTGGACATGGGAGTCAAACCAGGGAATTTTAGTTTAGTACGACGATGATCATACAACTGAGATTACCAGGAGTAGACCCATACCCAGGTTCATTCTTAACTAATATTTTAAGACAGAGTCTGTGATGGACGTGTGGAAAACATCAGCTATACATATGATCAATCAATAAAGATCACGAGCTATCAGATAACGCAGCTACCTTTGACTCATTAGAGCTTTATGCTACCAATAGTACAATGGCATGCGCGTATCGTGATGGATTAAATAGACAAGCTGGATAAATCAGTGGGAAGCGCATTGGCGTATTAAACCAGAGGTTCCGTGCTCGAGTCCCGTGTCCAGGAGTCTGCTACAGTAACCCCATGGCTTCTTTGGTGCTGACTGACAGTTCACAGCTGAATTTTGAGAGTCAACATTTAGGTATATACCTAAATGTTGACTGTTAGAAGTGACAGCTGCTAAACACATGTTTTTGCAGATCATATGGTTCGGTGTAGGGATACATAATTTGGTCCAGTAACTTTACAAAGCCGTCAGCTGTCAGATGTGATCTGTCAGTCAGCACCAAAGAAGCCATGGGGCTACTTACTGTATCTTACGGGTTAAACGAAGTGTGCATCAATAATTTACTGATATTTCTGCCAAAGTTATGACTTTTTAAACCTGACATGTGCAAAAAGTCCCGAATTTCACTAAATTCTTACAAGTTGTCATTCTTTTATTATTGGGTGTACCACATTTAAAAGCACAATGATGACAATCCCCACCAGGGCATTCGATTGAAGCGTAACCTTTCCAAAAGTTTTGAGTCACTGTGATGAGCGGACTGGAGCGTTACTTATTCTCACTTTCTCAAACCAGAGTAGATTTTTTTTTTTTAGAATTATTGATCCTGACATAATAACTAGTAGTTGAGAACATGACAACATGTGAATTTTACTAAGGCAGTGAAAGCGAGCTTGGCTAATTCATCCCAACGCTAGTGGATCACCTTTAAAGCCCTTGGCCCTGTCAAGTACAAGACTAAAACCTATTTTGTGGGATGGTGGGCGGGAGGGTGAAAGGCGTGGCGTGGCTTCACAACTGACCAAAGTATCCTTCCACGTCAACAAGAAAAGATGTGTCACGGAAACAGTAGATGGTGCTAGCTACCAGACAGATCTTGTGGAAACATCCTACGTTTGGAAATATCAGTTTTCTCGAGAACGAGTGAAATTTTTATGTTGATATTTTAAACACCCCTCCTAAGATATGTATCGATGTTTATTAATTGTTATCTTTTCATGTTTTTTTGTTATGAATCCGGCAGTTTTCTATTGAAAAATGTCAAAACTATCGATATTTGATCACTGTTAAAATTATAGAGAAGGTGTGTATATAAAAAGTACCTAATCAACATGCTTCTATTCTTGAACAAACCGTTTCCGAAAATAAAATTGCAAAACGAAAAACATTCTTGAAGCTGTCCCCATGGCTCTGCATTTCCACACCAAATTAAAAGGGCCAGTCGCCTTAAGCTAATCTTTAGTTATTTTTAGTTTAAATTTAGATTTTTCATCTGCCTATATAGAATTAAATTTTTCTACCATATAGAGAAGTTTTTTTAAATTAGTCATTTCCCAATCCATATTTTTAAATTCCAAACTATCCAGCTTTTATGGTTATTGTGAAAGGGGTCCTTTTACAATGTTGGCAATTTAATTATTTTTTCCATGCCAAAATTACCCATTTTATTCACATTTTGGATAGATTTTAATCTAATATCCCCCCCCCACACACACAGCCCTCTTTCTGTTCCCACAGTTCCATTTTTAAATGTTAAGATTTATTTGACTATTTTAGCTGGTTTATTTACGTGCCTGGCACATTTAAATTTTGAAACCCCACCAAAATGTTGTGTTTTCTATTAGTTTTATCAATTTTGAGCTCTTACATTCCCCAGGCTTTACTTTTAAAATGTTATGTGTTCAAACTTCAATCATTTCTCTGGCATGGTCTACCAACTTAGGTGTCGAACTTACATTTTATAGCATACTAAAAGTGTTTTTATATTTGTTTAAGGAATCTTAAGGTGCCTACCCTTCCCCATTTACTGCTTCTTCATTTTGAAATTTAGGGATCAGAACGTAATGGTTGTTTGAGGTGGTTATTATATCCTCCTGACAAATTTCAATCTTCTCCCAAACTGAAAAGTATATTATTATTATTTTAGTTTTGAGAATTTTTAAACTACCACATTTCACCAGACCCTTTTTTAGCGAATTAATTATTTAACAGTTATTTTTTATTGGATTAATCCAGTTACATTATTGGCCAATTTCAATTATATGCTTCACCTAAAAGGTTATTTTTACAACCCCTCCACTTTCCCCATCCTTTCTTATTTTATCAATTTAAAATTTCCAGTGTTTTATTATTATCCGGAGTCTTATTTAAACCCTCTTATCGATTATTAGTTTTCTGCCAAAGAGAAAAGTAGTGGTTTTTCGAAGTTTTGGAAACTATAATCCCCCCTCCACTATTTAAATAACTCCTGCTTAGGAATATCGAGTATTGAGAAGAATATTATTATTTCCTTCTTACAACTTGTCAAATTACTTTTTTTTTTTCACCAGACATAAAAGTATTTTTGTTTGTTTATAAGCCGCGCCACCCTCTCTACACATACACACACATCTCGTTTCACAAAGTCTCAATTAAAGATTTAACATTCTTGCTCTTATTATTTATTTGTATTGGTATTTTTACCTGCCGGCCAAATTTCAGTTTGCTACCAGACTGAGAAGTAGTCGTTTTCAACATTTTTTTGGAAATGTTTAACCAACCCACCACCTTTTCTCCAATTCACTCGTAGAAATTTCAAATTTTAAGATCTACTCGGTTATCTGGAGTTGTTATTTTACCTGTCTGCCAAATTTTAATTTTGAGCAAATATATGGATGAGTGAATCAATGAGTCCCACACCTTTCTGCCAATGTCTTAGGGGATTAAATTTAAAAACCCTAAGAAATACTTCACCCAATTATAGAAAGGAACTTTTATTTTAAATTTAAAGACTTTATGTCCAATGGTTCAAATGTTAAATCAATGAATTTGGAGAGCTTTAAACGAGCCCCCCCCTTTTTTTGCACTTATTGAAGATGAAATTTCGCAAAAATCTGTGTTTATTTTTTAATAGGGCTTGAAAGTAGCCTTCACACAAAATATCAAGATTTCAGGCCAAGGGGTTTGGGAAATAGGGGAATGAATGAGTCAGTGTGTGTGAATTTTGAATTTTATAAATATGCAGTATATAATAAATTAATCTAATCTATACATTATTCATATTTTTTCAAATAACACTGAGTGACCATGGACATATGTCATGGCTATAAAGTCCATGTGAGAATATTATAAAGGTTTTCAAAATCCTTTGAAAATGTTTAGAAAGATGTTTTGTTTAATCTGTACCACAGATATAGTTTTTTTTAAGTAAATAAGAACTAATATAAGGAAGATTAAATATTATATTAAGTATCTCTTCCAATAGAATTGAGTAACTTGCAATAAGACAATATTAATTTTAAATAAAAAAAATGAAAGAAAATTGCCATTGGTAACTCATGTCGAACGAGTGATTTAACGTAAACAAAAGTTGTTGGGTACGTGAGGATGTTTCCTCCTTTTGATGTCGAAAAGATTTCACAAGACCTCATTGACCCTGCAGTTCTCCCTTTGAATCGTCACGTCCATTGGTTTGTCGCATCGCTCCGAGCATCTCATTCAGTCTCTACAACTTCAACTGCGGACTAGCAAAGTCACGACTACTCGACCAACAAGTTTCTAGAAAGTTCCGACACAAGTGTCGCTATCTCTATCGAGGCTGATTGAACGTGGAGAAAGTCGTCACTTTGGATTTTATCTATAAGATATCTTTGAGCTGGTGTGACTCTTTTGTACTGAGCTTACGAACACCTTTTAAAACATTCCACTTTAACAACCTGGGTTCGATTCCAAACTGATATTGATTCACTCCACTTACTATTGCGTCATATTTATTATTATTATTATTATTATTAGCACCGCGTCTTACTACCCGTTCGGGTTGTACGCAATTACGCTAATGTGTAATGGTAGGGTGATTGTGAGATGAAATGAAGGACCTACAGTTTAACGTGGAATCCGAACCACGGTGGAGGCCTGGCATTCCCCACATTCACAAGATGTCTTATCAGAGGTTAAGAAAGGGTTTGGTAATCTGATAAATCTTTGCCGGGACCGAGGATTGAACCCCGACCGCCCGCACAGAAGTCTGATACCTTACCCCTAGACCGCCAGGTCACGTCATATTTGTTAAATTGGGGGTCACGACATCACAGCTACTCGCGAAGGATTGACCAGCAGACCATATAAGTATTTGGCCAAGGCAACAGTTTAATTTTCAAGTTGTTGAACTTAAACATTGATCAACTCTTCTGGGAGACTACCCTTTAAGGTGGGAACGCAGGGCACTCAAGAATAGGTAAGTGTTTTTGTAGTATTTGTATACTAACCTTTTTTCCTCAAAATAAATCAAATATTGCTGCAGTACAAAATAAAGTTTAATTTTCTTCACATCGTGACCTCAACAGTTCTTAAATATCTACTAAGGTTTTCCTGGAATTTAATGACAACATTTATCTTAATTTGAAAATGTGTATCATCTAATGGTGTTATGATCATGACAGATATTCAACAACTGTTGAGATCATCATGCGAAGAAAATTAAACTCTAGGTTTGTACTGAAGCAATAAATGGTTTATTTTGGTTAAAAAATATGTTTTGCTATAGAACCTACAAAATAGCTGACCTTTCTTCACGTTCCCTACATCCCCGCCCAAGCTACGTCGTCATTGATTTTAGTGTGAACCACGTCTTACTACCCATCCGGGATATCCTAATAATTACACTAATAGAGTAGGGAGAAGGGACGTGGATTTTATAGAAAAATATCTGCATTTTTTATTAGAGAAAAAGACACGCCTTTTATATATAAAAAAAAGAACTCCCTCAATACACACGTCCAGGATTTTAACTTTGACCTACCTATCACCAGTAAAACCTGATCAGTCAAGGTTGATGCCTCAACCATCCTGTTAACCACTGCAGGTTATTTAGGTACTGATTTGATCAAAAATCTGGCGGTATAGAAATAATTCAGGGTTTAATTTGAATGAGGATTCACGATAATACATTGATAATAAACGAATATTTTGAGAAGTTATTTTCAACTTTTTTTATGTAGCTAGTCTGATATGGAGTGGACGTGAAAAGCGTAACTCTGGCAAAAATAACAACTTCTACTTTAAAATACCAATATTTAATTGTTAAACTTAAACGAAATTACCAGTGATAATTAGTGTATTAATGTGTATTATTTTTGTATGTTAAAATAATATTCTTAAAAGTTTTTATCTTCGAGTCTACTCTATTCTTGTTTTGTTGTTAACAGTCAAGCAATGTCGCCAACTGCTAAAACCATGCTTGAAAGATTCGAGAAGTGTGAACGCGCGGTGGATGAGTTTGTATGTACTCTTGAGCTACGAGTGAATTGCGCTAATATCAATGTAGATCATACGTTTAGTAACAGTGATAATTTAGTCATAAAATATGTACAAACATTTTAATTAAATTCTCATTCTGCTACGAAATCTATGCGGGATGATCTTACATCGTTGAAAGAAACGGTTATGAAACAAGATCTTCGACTGGATGACCTATAAACATACATATGATAGTGCATGGCTTTGCCGAGAATTAGGATGAGGACGTCGCTAGTGACGTAATCGAGATATTCATTGAAATTAATGTGAGAGATATCGATCGATGTCATCTTATGAGGAAACCCAAGTGAAATGTTTCTGAGATGGTGGATGTATGTAAGAGATAAATTGTTGTCAAATTTTTCATAGTCACGTTCCCCAGTATTTCGTGCTAAGAGAGCCTTTAAAAATCTCCACTCCTCACCATTGAATCACTCATATTTGAACGTCAACGCCTGTTGAAATCCGCGAGGGATAAGTTTGGTCTGCTTCAGTGCTGGTCCCAAGAGGGAAGTGTTGTCACACTGAGAGACACTGGGCCTCGGTTTTACATTTCATCACAGATTGAGGCTGAAAAGATTATTTAATATTTTTAGATATATTTATAGCATCATGTATATTTACTTTACTTTACATCCATTACTGTTTCCAGTCTGTGGTCCAGGTCAGTTTTTTATTCAAACCATATATTTTCCACTAACGGCTTGATATGGCCTGTCATGGCTTCATATGTCTTATAATATAGCTTAAGACTAGGACAGGCACAACATACAGTACCCAGGTCGTTAATTCATCAGTGTAAGAGGGTATACACATATTTCACCAATCATAAATTTTTCAGCCATGACAGGAATCGAACCTGATACCCTTAGCTCAGTAAAAAGACACGCTTCCTGCCGAACATAGGTGTTAGATATGTATATTTACTATATATATATATATTAGTGGTGCAACTGAAGATGGTTGGATGTTATTTGATAATTTTTGGGGTATGTCAGTTTTTTAGCTTTTATTTATAGAATGTATATTTTTATTTTTATTATCTAATGTAATGTATGTCTGTGTGATTGTGTGGTTATATCCCTGCTTCTCACTTAATCGAAGGGTGTGTAACATTAACGTGGACTGCTAATATGATAATGTTACTACCCGCCCCTAAGCAAGCTAATATTCGTAGACATCCTGCAATAAAAATACCAATAGAACCAGCCAGCTTTTAATTACTACCCCAAATCATCTTATATTCATAGACATCCAGGATTATTAAACATCACGATATTACTATGTCATATATATGTCTCTACTCACACATATATCTGCCTGGTGTAGACCGACGTGCAAGTTCAGCCTGCTCATCACGAATGCTAAAATGAAGAGAAGTCCAAAAAACGCTAAAATTGTGTGGTACCCTGATGTTCAAACGGCGAAAACCAGCAATGCTCTGATTGGCCAGTATTGTAATATTAGAAGAACACTCATATCTTTGGACACCTTGATTGGTGTACTTGACCAAACAAGCATAGCTCTACTCATCTTGTGTCTTGGAGTTCATGTTTGGGAACTAGTCGAATGCAGTGGCAGATGATCAAGACAGCAAGAACCCGGCCTACGGGACGAATACAACCAAGCCTTTCTACCAGATGTTTGCGAGTGACGTAATAACAAAGGAGGACTCCTGCCTTCCTACCCTGCAACTAGACCTATATAACGAGGGACCACACACAATATCGAAGACTATTACTTTGGCCGGCTCCACGAAAAGTCTTGTTCTGGACTAGGACGTTATCGAGCCAGGATGGCTTATAATATCTTTGTTTACATCTATAAAACATAAATTGCTGCGATGGGTTTGAATTTCTTAAAATACTTTGGTTTAGTTTGTTATGGAAATCAGTCAGTGTAGGTATCGGTAAAATTTTGTCAAAAACTTTATTCTAAACTTAAATTCTGTTTTGAGCACTTAATGCTTCCTGTTGCCGCTTGGGCAATGGTATCTTTGCATTTTCTTGGTTTAATTATATAACCACATTTTTTGGTATTTTTTTATGTTTTGCAATATTTAGGTTAAATATTAAATTTTGGTTTTTGTGGCTATCAGTAATTTAAATTCTTTAAATTGATAATGTTTCTTTTTTTTTTGTTATTTTGAAGACCTCTTTGCTGTGAAGTTAATGTTAAAGTAACTTTTTTTTTTGTTTAATATGGATTTGACTTTAATATCCGGTGATTAATTTAGGCAAAATACAAGATCTGTAACGTAACTATTTATATTTTAATATTAAGTATTTAAATGTGGGAATTTTGTTTAATTCTTTAAAAGTGACGTAGGTAATTGTCCCGTGAAGGTTTTAGTTTAGTCGGGAAGTCAAACTTTGTGCTTTAAGTAAATATCGGGTGCAATATTTAAATTTAAATTTATTCAATAAATATAAAACTGTTTTTTCTGTATTCACTGGTGTGAATTTGACGCGTAGCTTAACCTTCCTATAATTCATTATTAAAACTGTCATATGCTGAAAATATTTTAGTCATTATAGAACACCCTTTCCTTGATAAATTGTTTTTCAAACAATTTACTAGAATATATAAATAATTCAAATAATAACTTTTATATAAATGGCATATCAATTACCTATTATTTTTGTTTAGAGATTCTTACTTGATAAGTTATACCTTTCATATAGATTTAAAAAAATATTTTGTGTCAATCTTTTATTTATTTTTAGATATTAATCACCTTTGTCTATAATTAAGGTACCCGCCTCGGTGGCGTAGTTGGCTAACGCGCTTGTCGTGTTGAAGCTCGACTGCTGAGGATGGGGAGATCGAGGTTCGAATTTCGGTCGGGTGAACTGTGGGTGGTTTTTCCTAAATGGTTTTCCACTCCCCCTCCACGCAAATGTGGGTTCACTTCCTCTAATTCAAACTTCCTAATCCATTAGAGTATTTAGTACTTAAAGAATATAACCCGAACGGGTAGTAAGACGCGGTGCTAAATATTATTATATTATTATACTTAAGGTATTATTAACCACAATCTAGTCAAATTGACATTTCATCTAATTCATCTTCCAGGCAGTTTGCTTATCAGCCACTCCTATAACCTGTTATTTCCTAAAATATTTTAATCATCACAGAATAATTTTTCCTTGTTTATCTGTTAATCAAATAAGTTCTAGAATATTGTCATTGTAAAATTTTTACCAATAAACTTATACAAGTGCTGTTGTACTTATTTAAAATACAATTGTTTTAGTTGACTTCAAAATTCATGATAGAATGAGTTCTTTCTCTAAATAAATCATCTTGCACCTTAATAATTATTAATTTATATCCTGATTTAATTGACTAAAAACAGTTATACATATCAATTTAAGTAAATGTAACATCTTAGTGCGTTCCTTGTATTATTAATTCTACTATGATATAGTTTACAATGACTTGACTTTTGAACTCGTGTGAATAAATGACAACAACTTCTAAAGACGCATGTAAGATTTATTTATCATCGATATGCGATCCCATGAACATATTTCTACATATTTACTGGCTACGACATGATATACGTCATCTACATACTCTTGTAATGACAAAGAATATATTGCTTACAGAATATCCTCAATACCTCTACTCACGTATATTCCTTCTTTATGCTCATCATGATCTCAATACCCACTCACGTGACACCCACACACATTCAATCTCTCTTTACAAATCTAACTTCTATTCGCTCTATCTCTTTTAGTGTTGCTGGAGCTCGTTCCTGGAATGCTCTGAATATGAATATTAAAACTGTTGCCACTATAAATTCCTTCCAGCATAATCTTGCTCAAGGTCTACGAGAGGGTTCTAAATCGTCAATGTGAGAGGGAATCTAGGGATACAGTAAGCATGTGTGTGTGTGTTTGGATTATTATTATGTATTAAAATGTATTTAAACTATATAACTATTAAATTATTTCATCAACACTATCCTTCTTTTAAATTAATATCCATCTCCATCATGTTTAGATATATCAGGCGTAGTATAGTGACATGTGCATGTGTATGGTATGATTATGTGTGTGTTAACGTTTTTTTTTCTCTTCTTTATTTAGTTCTATTCTCCATTTTTATTTTATTTTAATATCGTCCCTAAAAATATGATTATATCAACATTAATTTTAGTTAATTCATATATGATACAGAACACATTTTCTTTGATATAAAAATATATATATATATATATTTATAGTCACTAGATCTGTTCAAAAATTAAAAATAATATAAATGGTATGACATGACCTCACTAACTTTCTCATATTGTGTATTATAGCTTAGAAGAAAGTTTTCAAAAATAAGTTTTCAGCAAGTTACCCTTAAGTGATTTTTCCTTATAAAAACAAACATCTAATTTGTTAAACACAATACACACTCTTTATATATAAATTTAGTATAAACCAGGTAAATATTTTTAGCAAATTTCTAATTTTTAAAAATAAGCTAATTTTTAGACTATCCTAATTTTTTTTAAATTGGTGTGGGAATTAAAAAGTGTTCTTAGTTATCATGCATCAAACTTAATTTTAAAGGTCAAATTTAAATAATATCAAATTTCATATAATTTTTAGTACGCAAACTAACCTTAAATTGATTTACCTTAGAAAAATAAAAATACACTATTATTGATCATGTAAAATAATTCCTGATACCAATTTATAACAAAATCATCAGAGTTTTTTTATATGAAATTTAACAATAATCAGTCATTAATTAGTAATGTTAACTACAATAAAACGATTTTTTTTAGAAAAAAACAAATCAACGTAATTATTTATAGTGTGAAAAACATAACAGATACACACCTTGAACCAAATTGCTTGTAACATATTTTTAAATATCCAAATTTAAAAACCTAGTAAATAACGCTTAAATGAATGTTCCCTAAAAACCAGTATACATATATACTACCCAAATATACTTTTTTAACAAAATCGTTTGATCCATTTTCAAAGTATCTCGTATTTTCGAGAATTACTAATCAGTCAACTACTCTTTAACGAATGTTTACCCAAAAAAACAAGTATAGAGTGAGAGTTCAAAAACTCCCTAGATATCAAATTTAAACAAAATAACTCTAAACATTTTCGGAAAATTTATATTATAAAAATTACTCATCAGTAAACTATCTTTAATTTGTAAGCTAGGGTCAAAATAAAAACTGCCGAGTTACTGACCTATAAGAGACTTGTAGCTAGGGGAAGACTTAGCAGACAGAGGAACGAACAAACATGACAGACAGAATTGTAAAAGCCACTCTTTGGGGTTCGGACACACATAAAACGTTAAGATTCATCATAATCTATAGGACAAAAGCTTTCACGATAGCAATACTCTCGTTATATAAGAAAAAATCAAGTAAGATAGGAAATTAAAAACAACATTATCGTGCATAAAAAACATTAAAAACATAATAATCGGATAAAACCTTCTGCTTGTTATTTCAATACCGATACCTACTTAATATCGATATTTTTAATTCGAAACTTGAAACGAGTAGAGTATCTATAAATTTATTTCGACACCACAATATTAATTTGGAATGCTTACCTAAAGACCAATACAAATAAAGGTATATCACTGATTTTCTTCCGTTAAAAATAGTGTCTTAAAAATATCCATGGTTGGTCCTTAACAAAACACATTAATTATCAAGGAGCAATGGACTATATTCTCAGATGGGACTTTAGAACAACTTTCTTACAAAATTCAACTATTAGATTAACGTCCTTTTGGCATTATAATCTTTTTATCAACTTAAACAATTTGTTCATATCGTACCGCATGTTTGACATATCTTTGAATTATTTTATATTAAATAATATTCTCTATAGGCTTATGTAATTTATTCTATGTTTTTACCGGTTTTATAAAGTATTTGTTTTGTAACTATTTTTCCCTTGACTTATTTTAATGTTTTATATGATTAATATGATCAAATAAACATAAATACATTTTTCTCAATTACTAGTTGTTTATCCATCCTAATACTATTATTTAGTATAAATAATTCCTATATTATTCTACAAAGCTTTAAATATTTATATCTAAATTTACTGCTATAATGCGTCTAGATGTATTGCATTTTTACATGTTTTTAATTTGTTTTATACTATTTTGTCTGTGTATATTTTAAATTACAAAAATTGTTTTAAATATTTCTAGTTTTTTAAACTTTTAATTCAATATTCTTGTTCTATATTAATTTCAAAATTATTGTCTAGTTTCCATCTTTTTCATACATTTGTAACCAAATAAATTTCAATTTTCTCATGTTCAAGTTTTATATAATATCACTTATATTACAATTCCTTACTTATGACCTATTTTAGAATATTCTCTAAAATCTTAAATTTAAAAGGGCTATAAATACTATTCTTTCGAGTGTAATTGTCCAAATGTCAGTGGTCATGTCGAAGCGAAGAGCACTTCTTCCATGCCATGATTATGAAGCTTTCAAACTAGAAATATATGAATGGGAGAACCATTAATTATGAGTCCTTTATTGGTGACCTAACGGTCGAGGAGTAAGATGTTGGACTTCTGTGCTGGGGGTCCGGGGTTCAATCCTCGGTCCCGGCACCGATTTATCTGATTGACAAACCCTTCCTTCACCTCTGACAAGACGTGTATTAATCACAACTTGAGAACGTGTTGAATGCCAGACCTCCACCGTGGTTTGGATCCCACGTTAAACTGTAGGTCCTCCATTTAATCTCACAATCTCCCTACCATTACACATTAGCGTAAGTGCGTATAACCCAAACGGGTAGTAAGACGTGGTGCTAATAATAATAATAATTATTAGTCATGTTGTATATTAGGAGATTTAAGTGGAATATTATATACGCTCCCTCTTTTTTAGCACCTTGTTTTAGTACCCATTCTGGATATACGTTTATGTACTAATTACGAATATGGTTCTAGGAATGAGGAAGCTTATATTTATAGGAAGTATACCCGCATTTGCGTGAAGGGAAAGTGGAAAATCATGTTGGAAAAACACAGCTGTTAACACAACTTAGACTCGAACTTTGACCTCCCCGTCATCGGTAGTCTAGCCTACTACAAGAGCAGTGCTTTAGACCATGTGGCCACCGAAGTGGGAATTCATTTTTTTATCAATATTAGATTAAGAACATTAGGTGAATATAATTTGGGGTAGTCATAATCTTATTTCATAATTCCTGTTTAAAGTGTAATTTATTTACAGCACAAAATATATGTCCTTAAAAGAGTAGCTAAATTTTAGTACCATATACTAGGTATTCCCAGAGTCTATTTATCATATTAAAATGAATTATGTAATTTTTAACCCAAATAGTAATTAGCAGTGGCGGCTCGTAGCTAAAATTAGTGGGGGTGCTGCTCTAAAAAATGTTTAGCCTTTGTTTTAAAATCGTGTAAAAGGAAAAAAAAAGTGTAAAAAGAAAATTTATTCAGGAACTTGATAAAATATTAACAAAAACATTTTTTTTTACTTACTTTAACTTAAATTGTTACAGTTCAAGCTTGATCTATTTATTTAAAAATGAAATCCATTCTTCTTGTTTTAATTTGCGCAAAAAGTTTAATAATTTTCTCCTTGATCTTTGGATGACAATTGAGGACATATTTCTCCAATGAAAGTACTGCAAGTGCATTTTGTCTTTCTGTCAAATAAAAAAACAGAAAAAAATGAATCAAATAGAATAGCTGGAAGCAGAATAATAATATAATTCTACACTATTCTACACTTGATCACATTATCACATTCAAAAATATGTTACACGGTTTTTAAGCACAACACACGTCGAGTAAAAAAATAATTCATTTCACCATCACGCCAGATCTGGCACTGCGACAGCAACAGTGCACTCTCTACCTGGCAGTCCCGCCTTTCTCCCCACCCACCTCCCTATGTGCGCATGCGCACAACAGTCAAGCATCACGTCGCTGGCAATGTGAAGCACACAGTTCCATACAAATATCTTTGTATATTTTTCAATACCTGGCGGATGACTACTGAAGTACTGGCATTAAGGTTAAGTAATATATATTGTACTACAAAAATAAAGAATTAAATAAAAATGACTTATTATATTAAATTTTATCGATAATATCCAGTGGAAATAGGGGATTTTGCAGTTTCGCAGTGCCTATACACAAGCCGTCAATGCTAATTAGTATCAAATTTTAACAGTAATTAGTTGAAAACAAGGTTTTGGCTTTGATCCAAACAATAATAAAATAGGTTAATTTTAAATAAGTCTTGAGCTAATGTTCTAGTCTATTCATTTTTAAGAAATAGTTCGAAAAACAATATCTCAAAATTTATTACTAAACAAGCGGTATTTCTAATTATTTCATATTTATGATGGTTCCATAAATGTATGGGTTTTATATTGAAAGATATTCAGTATAATAAAGTTGTTATTTTCAGTATGACTGAACGATTTAACTAAATAGATATTCACTTTAGTCGATTTATATTCTATACAATTCTATTTAATACAATTTCAAATTGAATAAACAGATATAATTTATAGAAAAAATATATCTTAAGCCATATATATGTAAGTAATCAGGTTATTGAATAAAAAAATAGGGCCTACCATTACTTCTATCATATTTTTTAACCAATAGAATATTATTTATTCCATAGCATATTTATTACTAGTTTTATTTTAGGTATTTGACTGCCCAATAATAATTTAATTTAATAATTTTTATATCAGACCAAATTGAAATGATAAGATAATTAGAATATCGTTCTGATAGAGGCAAGGGGAGTAACTTCCGAATATGATAATAAATAGATTAATTAACTTCTTAACAGTTAATGGATATAATACTTTATTTCTTTTAAATGTGTGTGAATCTAAACATTCAATAACTTAAAATAACTTTATAGCTGATAAACTCTTTTAATTACTGCCAAAAAAATTTCAAACAGTTTTAATTTTTTTATTACATCCCTGTTTATTTTTATAGATAATATGTGAGGGAGCACAAGCGTTGGCACTTCATTAAGACATGTCATACCAATTGGTATAGCATATTATTTGATTATTTGCAGTCTACACTGAGCCTGTCGCTACCAATTTTATGGACCTAGGTCATCTAATACAAGGGAAATGAATATTTGTTGACAAATCTGATTAAAATGTAGCTTTATATATGCAGCTACTAGCTTATTTAAAACCCTCTGTTTAGTTAAATAATCAACCCAAAAATATAATATATAATATAAATTAATTATATGGACTTTTAGATCCATACTTACCTGTTTCTGACGTATATTGTACAGATATCACTGTGGTACTTCACTAAACATAAATTGAACCAATTTGTCTCAGTATCTTCCATGACGATAGACGATAATTATATAAAAATATATTTTTAAGTAAAAAATCCCTAAACGCGATCCCCAAATTTCCATAGAGACGATGGACGAAATTGGTAAAGGAATTCTTCTTTCCTCGTGTACAGGCTAAACCTATAAAGACTTCAGATAAACTAAAACATAAATATACTTGAAAAAAAACAAAAACAGAGAGTCTTATTGACGCTTATGCACTTCCATTACTATATTCTCCTTCATGCTAAAATTGTCGGTATACTTTTATGGACAGGGAACTTCAAAACAAAACAAAAAATCCCCTCTATCACTAAAACGTCGACAGATACGTGAGGTTATAACTACCATTCAATATTAAAATCAGAGTATATAGGATTTACGGGCTGAGATTCATACGCTGACTAATAATCTTAAAGAAGAATTGATTCAAATCTTTGTAGGGTGCAAAATTAATATATTTAGATGGTTATAAAGTGGGCGATGTTTTAAACATTCATTAATCAATAAAGTTCGGCTTGAAATGCTAGTTTTCTTGTGTATGCACCACGTATTAAACATTTCTGTGTAGTGGTTATTGGTTATTTTTAACACTAAACATATGTTATTACTTAATAAAAGATATTATTTTACTGTTTTATAGGTGCACTAAAAACTAGGGTTATTAACGACTGAATCAATGTTATTGTGCTGGGTGGGTAAAATAAGCCACTCGACCTTACGTGGAAGGGGGCGATAAAACAATGGTGTAGAAAAAATTATTTTATATTTAACTAGTAGACGGTCAACGTTGATCATGTGTGTTCTTATATTCTTCCTATACCAATATACAGGTTGACCCAACATTCTGGAAACATAGGTGAAACGTAGTCAAATTATTGAATAGCATTTTCAATATGCTGTCCATCTTTAGCGATGCAGAGTTCGACGCGAAGATTTATAGGAACACGATGCAGTAACTCCCCATTTTCGTCGATCCTGGCACATTCATTGATGATGCGGGTCCTTTAGATGATCGATATATCTTATTTTAATTGAGTACACCCTTTAATTCAGCATACCCCAGAAGAAGAAATTGAGGGGACTAATGTCTGGTGAGCTTGAAGCCCATTACACAGCCACGCCTCCCAATCCAGTTAGGGAAATTCTCGTCCAACCAGTGTCGTGCAACTGTGGCATAATGGGCAGGACCCTATCTTATTGGAACCCCTCGGGTATGACTTCACCTAAGCCGTCGATTTGGGGTCTCAGCTGTTCACCTAACAAGGAGAGGTATGTCTCACCTGTGACGCTCCGTTTAAAGAAAAACAGTCCCAACCCACGTTCTTTCCACAATTCACATCACACATTAATCCTCTTCCCCCCTTACTATTTGTATGGGTCCGTACACTGTGGTTTGGTTTGTGTCCAGTACCAAACATTTTATCGGTTGACCTCACTGTTAACATAAAACAAGGTTTCGTCACTGAATAACACACAGTCTTTTGTGAAGCGATCATTTTCATCGAACCGATTAGAGAACCATTCGCACATTTCCTTTCTTTGGTCCGGGTCATCGGTTAAGCTGTGCAAGATGTGTAACTTGTACGGGTGAAAGCGCTCGGCTTTTAAAATCCTTCTGACGGTTCCGCGAAGCATACCCAATTACAAGGATGTCCTGCGAGTTGACTTTTTGCGGATCGCTGAGACCTTCGCAGTGACAGCTTCCCTAATGCCATAATCCATTACCGTTGGTCTTCCAAAACGAGGTTTGTCCAAGACACTTCCTGTTTCCTTGAATTTCCTAACCATTTTCCCCACTGTGCCAAACTAAATGGGTGTCCTTCTGGGATGGCGGGCATTGAAAGCCACTGGTATCTGTCAATATGACCACCCCTCACGTCCACTCAGTAATACCAGGTAAATACGCTATTCTTTCGATGAATTCATAGTCAATCTGTGTACAAAACATAAATAATGTATTAATACTCATGTGTGTCAGACTTTTAAGTCACCCTGTAGTTCAATGTATTGTTGGTTGCTTACTTTTATTAATATACAGGGGCTACAATCGTCATGTTTTAGAATAACAATACCGTTATTTTAACAAATTTATTTAACTTGTTGAATCAATAAATAAATAGGAGCTATTACGTTAAAAGTTACTTTAGTGATTGTTCCTTTACAAACTTCGTGAGATAAACTAAACAGAAAGCTCTTTTAACTTGAGTGTGTAGCTGGTTGTATCTGTAAATATACGGTACGCCACCTATCTCTCCCTATTTTATATTAATGTTAAGGTTTATGTAGGTATGTTTCTAGATGCAATCAGCTATACGCTAATGTTAAAAGAACTGCCTGTCTAGTTCATCTCACGGCATTTGTGAAGGAATATCCACTACTAATCATTGTTAATAGCCCCTGTATCTTGATACTATATGTTTCCAGATGTACAGATATGTTAAAAGAGCTGCCTAATCCCGTTTATTTCACGGCAGTTGTAGAGGAACAACCAATACAGCCCATTGATAATATCCCCTGTATATTGATAGCGTATGTTTCCAAATGCAACCAGTTATACAGACATGTTAAAGGAACTGCCTGTCAAGTTTATTTCACGGCGTTTAGAAAGGAATACTACTGTCTTTTGTTAACAGCCCCTGTTTATTGATACTATATATTTCCAAATGCAATCAGTTATACAGACATGTTAAAGGAGCTGCCTGTCCAGTTTATCTCACGGCGTGTGGAAAGGATCATTCACTACTGTCCATTGTTAATAGCCCTTGTATACTGATAATGTATGTTTCTAGATGCAACCAGCTATACATAAATGTTAAAAGAATTGCTTGTCAAGCTTATCTAACGGCGTTTGTAAAGGAACCAACATTACAGACAGGATGTAACAGTGTTTGGAAAATTGGACTTTATAAATATTCAATTCTAAGTTATCAATTATTATAGAGGGGTGAACTAACCTCCCCTCCAACCTCTCCAAGGCCGAATGTCCCCGGTGAAAGGTAATATTGTTGCCAATAGGAGTTAGTTTTCTTTAGAGGAGGGGTCTATTTATTCCGCCTTTAGATGACTATCGCGTACTTAGAAATGTGCACTTAGGTCCTTGTTCCTGAATAATTTGCAATAAGTGACAGTTATGACGGCTATCATACACCCTTCTCTCTCTAAGTTTAGTGTCTCCCTCTAATGCTACCCTCGAGCTTTTTCTCTGCTAGGAAGGGGGTGGGGGGAGGAGTTAGCTCAAGTATACAGTGACACAGTGACTATAAGATAAGATTGTGTGGGTTAAATTAATTGTTGTAGTTCGGGAATTTCCTCTTTATGAAAATAAAAACTAATTGGAGGCATTTTATATTATTTCTAACAAATGCTTTTTCAACTTATTATAGCGTGCACTTTATTAACCGACTAATTATATCAGAGGATGAATTACAAACTTCCTCACTCCATAACAGTCACAAGACCCCCAGCTGTCAACTCGTTACTGCGAGAAGAAAATCTCCATCGATGATGATTTTATTGAACGTGCAGGAAATCGAACCAAATACTCTTGGTTCAGAATAAGACCATTATTATCAACTTATTTAAAGGAAGTTATCTATTTAGTACACATAATATATTGTTTAATGAAAACATAGCAAACTAACATAAATCTTACTTTTTTCACTAACCGTGACGTCGAAGTTAAAATCTCATTCCAATTAATTGAAAGAGGTTTTAAACCTACTTATAGATTAAATAGTTAAAACACCATAGTTAATTTTGTGTTGGTTCCCCTAGGGGTAAACTTTAAGAATTTATTTTCCACGTACCCTCACTTTTTTTTAAAGCACCCCCCCTTTTTTTAGAGCACGTGTTTTTAAAACCTTTTTTGTATAGACTACAAAAAATTTAAAATAGTTACTTAACTATTTAGAAGTGGGTAATTGAAGTTATAAAGAACTACTTGATAAAATAAAATAGTGTAACCTCGTGATTTTATAAAAATGTGAGAATACACTAAAACAATATTTCATGTTATTTTGTTTTCTCTCGCTTTAAGTACACGGTGAGCGTGTGTATAACCCGAACGGGTAGTAAGACGCGGTGCTAATAATAATACACGGTAAGTTTAAGTCTTTGTTCATGCAAGTGGCGGGGTTTTTAAGGGCATCGAAAATGTTAAAAAATTGACATCTTAAAAGTTATTTACAAGTGATCAATTATGAATGATATATTGGTGTAAAATAACCCCCTTTTCACCCTCTACCAGATCGAATGGAAGATAATATGGTTCACATTTTGAGAATTTTTTTTAAAAGCATTGGTGTGTTATCGTCGTTATAAATAAGTATAAAATTAACTATAGGAAGTTACTCTAGTAAATATATTTTTAACATGGACTAAAATGTATTTTATTATCTGGATATAATATTAAATAAAACTAAAATGTAGGCCAAGGTGACATTTTTCGGTGACTCAGATTGATTGGGAGAAAGGGGGTTGGGGGTATTCCTATCTCTAGATTGAATTGTAAAATAGCCCTTGTATTAAAACCTATGCAATAACATATTTTTTATCAATATTCATATTTTGGCATTATCATTTATTGTCAGTTAATTCCTTTGAAACGGCTGTTTCGTCTTTTCTATATTCAACCCTGGTATATTCGCGAGCGATTTTGTTACATTGATACTCGCGTGGGATCATTATGGCCCCCGGATAATTTGAATTTAATTACATAAGATTTTGAACATTTCTTACTAGAATAGACGAAAATATTAATAAGAATGACTTAAGCACAACAATAAAATAATATGAATAATTTTAATATAATTAGATATTTTTTTATTAAAATACTCATTTTTTTAACTCACACATTAGTCACTTATTTGTATTAATATTTTCAAAAAAGAAAATTATCTTAAATTTTGGTTTTATTCTACGTCTTCTGTTACACAGGCCTCACACAGAACTTTCATGTGTTCCTTGCATACAAGTTTGTAACACTTCCATGTGGGGTGTAACAAGGCTTATTCCAAGCTCTTGAAGAAACTTTCTTCTCACAATTCGCATTTCAATTGATTATTTGAAGCAAAAATTTCTTGGGAATTTATTGCGGCTGTATTTAGGAATGAATAGAACAATTCAAGAGGCCAACGACGAGTTTTCCTAGAAACAGAATACAATGAAGACAGCTGGTCCACTGTATCCACACCTCCCTTCGTGTCATTAATAACACATTATTTCTGTCTTTTGTTTCTCTCCTGTGTATTGATCAATGTTATCACCATCGTGCATAGTTGAAAGGAGAATAACATGTTTTCCTTTTTTGGGACAGTAGTATACTAATGTATTTCAATTATCATTAAATACAGAAATACTGGAGTAGACTTGGCGCTTAGCAAGGAATTCTTGAGGAATCTCCCGCTTATTACTTTCTCACTATCTCACAGGTAGAGAAAGTATTGTGATCATATAAAAAAAAATCGAACTCGAGATTTTGATGAATCTCCACGTTTCATGACACCCCGAATCCGAAAAGGTGGTTTTTGAATTTCCGTCATTCTGTCTGTACCTCCAATTAGAGCTTCAATTATTTTACCGATCGAGCTAAAACTTAGTATATAGGGTTTTCATAGGGTTGCCCAGAGATATTTTTGGAATTGAATATCTAACCCTAAAATTAAGGGTAGTTTATTGAAGAGATAGCGTGTAATGAACTGAAATTAATAAAACTAGCTCAAAATAGGGATAAGGAGTAATAAATTGGACTGTATAAAACTAGCTCAAGATAGGTACAGTAACCCCATGGCTTCTTTGGTGCTGACTGACAGCTCACAGCTGACTTCTGACAGTCAACGTTTAGGTATATACCTACATTTTGACTGTCAAAAGTGACAGCTGCTAAACACATGTTTTTGCAGATCATATGGTTCGGCGTAGGGATACATAATTTGGTCTAGTAACTTTTCAAAGCTGTCAGTCAGCACCAAAGAAGCTGTGGGGCTACTGTATATGGTGTAATAAGGTGGACTGTATAGAACTAGCTCAAGGTGGCGTATCGTATATTTCCAGATGCAACCAGCTAAACATTGATGTTACAAGAACTGCCTGTTCGGTTTATCTCACGGCGTTTGCAAAGGAACAATCACTGAATTAACGTTCAACATAATAGCCCTTCTTTATTTACCTTCATCGATTCTGTGCCCACACCACTCGTGGACTCTTTTGTTACTTGTGTAGGCAGCCCGCGCCTACACCCGTTGACACCGGCGAGGTTAAATAGGAGACCGTAACCCAGACTCGGCACGGTAAGTCAGTCATTCACGTTTCTGCGGGGTTTGGCCTGAGAGAGAGAGAACTCGAGAGATTTTGTTTCTGCACATTTATTCAAAGACTAACATGAGCCTGAGGTTTGTCCTGGGTGTACAATCAAACGTTGAACCGAGACCTCATCTCCACGTCCACGTGAACGTACAGTTCGAAACATCAAACAATGAGCGTCCCGCGTATACACAGTCACGCCCGGGGTAGAGAAAACTCCCTCCATACGATAATAAGTTCACACTCCCAAGAGAAGACGACTCGCGAACCAACTACGAGTGCGACCGTCCAGGCAAGGGAGGACCCAACGTGCACTAACTGAGTACCAAACCAAAGGGACTCAACGAGTCTCGAAACCCTTGTCTTTGGGCTCGTTGAGACCGTGCGCAGCCAACCACGTATGGGGAACAAACGAGCAGCGCTGCGCAATCACACCAAAATAAAAGAGACGAGGAAACTCGGCTCAATTCAACTAGTTAAACAGAAATGTTAATATAACAGTACAACCATTCTAAAACATGGCGATGTAGCCCCTGTCTATTAATACATGCAACCAGCTATACGCTGGTGTTTAAAAGATTGTCCCATCCCATCTACCACACGATGTTTGATTTAGAATAATTGGATAACTTTATTAATTTAATAGCTCCTGAATATTTTTAATGCAAATTTAAAATTTTTGGCTCACCTAAAGGGTATATTTTCTTTTTACTTAACTTCCAACCATCCCTCCTCATTTTCTCCATTTAAAATCGTCTGTCTCTTATGGTTATTTGGAGAGGTCTTTATATCTAATGATCGAATTTCAGTTTTCTAGCACACAGAAAAGTAGTTGTTTTTATTGGTTTTGTGTATAATTCTGATGTTATCAGTCAGTTAAAAATTCAAAAAGTGAACGTTAAAGACAGCAAATAGGTAATTAAAATATTCGTTTTAGAAATTGTAAATCCCGTCCACCACCTTCTAATAAAAAAAAACGTTACATACTTCGAATTTTAAGAATAATAATTATGCTAATCTAGAGTTGCCCTTATATTTTTCTACCAAATCTAAATTTTCTCCCACAACTGAAAGTGTCCCCCAATTCCTGTTTTACAAAGTCCCAATAAAAAATTTGACATTTACAGCCCTTTGTATTCATATGTAGTGGTATTTTTACTTGCCTAATTCTCTCTTAGAAATTTCAAAATTCTGTCTGTCAAATTTTAGTTTTTTACACCTCATATAAAAAGATTTTTTTCCTTGCTATAGGCCTTCCAATTCTCATGTAGAGATTTAGCGAACTTTTAAAACACTAAAAGTGGATATAAATCAGTGTTACTCTGAGTCACTGAAGTGTTTTGTACAACTATGTCTTAGTGTCAGACTGTTCCCTCTTTCGCGAGTGCTCTAGAGTGCTTCCGGTCGACATCCGGCCCTCTTACTTCTAGTTCAAAGTTTTTCTTATATCCATCTTCATTTATCGTTCTGCCTTCTTTCAATAGCTCTCATAACCTTTCCCACCATCATTACTGTCAGGCGGTAGATATCTACATTTTAATTAAAATATTTGTTCACGAATGTTGTGAATAATTTTAAATAATAAGCAGATAAACAGGACTTTAATTTTCGATTGCAATCTTTGTTATTCTCATGGCTTGGTGGTAAGGACGGATAACTAACTGCAACTGATGTGGATCGTGATTCAACTCCAAAGGAGGACTAAAGTTTAAAACTATAATTATGCTGGCCAGGCTTAATTTATAGTCTTAGGTTTTATCTGAGATTAAAATAGTTGGTAGATCATGTGTGGATAAAGTATTCATATAAACTGAATTTTAAATGCTTTGTGATGATGATGATGATGATGATGATACATTTAGACTTTTATTGAAAAAAATCCCTTAGTTAAATATGAAATTTCAATAGCTTTCCAGATATTAGACAAACATAAAAACCTTGACAATAAATCCACGAAAAATTATACACCCAAATGAAAAAATCACAGATTCTATAGTTTTATTGTATTTTGCTTGAATTTAATTTTTTAATCATTTAATAGTGAGGTTCTTTCGTAGTGAGATTACAGCAGAATTCTTAGGGTGGTATGAAATGAGACGCGAAAAACGGCCAGTGTTTTTATAGTTTTTATGGAAACATTATTAGGCAAAAATAAATCAAATATTTAATTTAATTTTCCTCGCGTGGTGATATCAACATTTGTTGAATATCTATTATGATCATGGCGGCATTGGATGATAAAATTTTTAAGTGAAGAGAAAAAGTTGTCAATAAATTATAGGACACCCTTGAAAGGTATTAATTAAATTTTATGTTTGTACTGGAGTAATATTTTATTTATTTTGGCCAAAAAAATTTTTGCTATGAAAACTTCAAAAATGGCTGATCTTTTTTGCGTCCCCTTTCTTTTCACCTCAGGAGCTGAAATATATCAACGTCTTTAAAGGATCTCGTGTTTGAATCCCATTAGTCAACTTGAAGTTAGTAAAATTATTATTAAAAATGGAAGTTCCTCTAAATTTATTCAACAATGGTGGTCACATGGTCTAACCGTGCATCAATCTCGTGTTAGATTGGATGGCCATTGATAAGAAGATCAAAGTTTAGATCCTGGTCAGGTGTAGGCCCTAATGGTTTTTTTTAATGGTTTCCCACTCTCTTTGTATCTAAATTAATGTATAATTACTCTAAAATTCTACAATTACTTACCCTATTCCATTAGTGTGACTAACATATGCGTTTATTTTAAACGGGAACAGAGATGCATTAATATATATATATATATATTTATATATATGTTAAATCTAGATGTACTGGAATTATTTGTCGCCGAAGTTCTCGGCCCCTTATTAACAAACATTTCTAACCCTATTTTGTCAAGAAAAAGGTTTCGCGTTGGATGGGAATAATCTGTTGACAGTCTTGTATGTAAATAAATTGTACAACAAAATCGTACTTTCTTTCTCAAATAAAAATTTCAAAATTTCAAATATAGGTAAACTTCTCTCAAATGAACATTTATTTGAAAAACAAGTTCCGTATATGTTTATACTTATATTTTAAAACACATACCACAGATGTGAATTTTGAACAAAGATTTAAATGTCAATTTTTAAAAAAAGTCAGTCATCAGTTAACTACCCTTAGTTTTAGAGTAACAAACAAATAACATTTTGGACTTGAGATATATTCATATAACATCTAAATATTAAGTTTAAACGAAATATTTCAAACCAATTGGACTCTAGCTCTGGGTACAAACAGACATGACTAAAAACACTTTATTTTAGTTTGGAGCTATGTAAAATGTCAAGAAACATCATAATCTTAAGGTTTAAAATGTTCACGAATACATATATTATATTCTCTTTAAAATAAACTTAAAATGTGCAAGAAACAATGTGTTTATTATATAGGCCTCATGATCTCTTAAATACGCTCATTAAAATACATGATAGATTAATATATAAGCATAACTTTCACTATAGATTTTTTACTCTGATAACCAACATGGTTTTATGAGCATATACACTGTCACTAACTTAGTCAAATTTCTGGGCCATGTTTCCTCTAAGGTTTCTTATCAAGGTCATATTTATTTAATTTATGTCGCCCTAGGTAAGGCCTTTGACCTGTGCCAACATACTGTTACTTTCTCAAAACCTAGCAATTTTAGCTTATATATTTACCTTATTAATTGGTTAAGCAGGCATTTGCATATTATATATTTTGTCATCAAAATGGACACAATATATATTAGCTCCTTGTATTATTTTCAAGGGTAAAATTGATGTCATGTGATTGCTTATGATATTAGTAAATATATAAATTATTGAATCCTTTTTGCATTTTTATGGGTCTTATTATTTACATTTACAAAATTATAAGGGGATTATTCTGTAGACATAAAAATAAAATGTCTATTTATTAATAAAAAACAAAATCCATAAAAATCATGATAAAAGAACATTAAATGTTTTCATCTATTGTCTAAATCCCTAGCTATAATTTATAACGACGATCTTGGTATCCCTTTAGACAATAAACTCTTATTAATCTACCATGTTTATTTTTATTTTATATTTGAGGTATTTAATGGGCTCCTTAAGAACCGATTGATTATATCAGCACACGAGAATTTATATGAGCGACAATGAAAGGGCCTAACAAATTTTGGCATGAAAGTTGTTTTCACATACATTTTATGGTTCTTTTACATGCCACAATAGACACGGGGTCAATGGCTTTACTTCCTCTCCGAAAGAATCTATGCTACGAATTTTTATTGCTCAAGAAAAATATGTCAAGCCCGGCTGGGTTTGAACCCACGAACATTGTGTCCTGAGGTGAACACTTTATTCTAAGACCACCGAGGTTGATGTTGTGGATAGAGATCAATTATTTAAATGTAATTTCTTGTTTTATATATATATTGAGATGTAGACATATGTGACACATAGTTTGTTCTTAAAATTTCAAAATAGCTATTTGTTCACGGTCACATAAATTTATATTTCAACTTCAACGCTATCTGAAACACCAATCTATGACCTAGTTTGAAAACCACACTACATCTTGTTGCTGTCTTATCATCGAAATATACATAGTCCCCTCTCAACGCCCCCCCTTCCCCCCTACGTCCTCTAACATTTTTTTCCCCTCATCTAAAGCATACCTCTTCCTTTCATCCGACGGTTGCCAATAAGAAATATCGACAACGTTCTGTATTTCAAAAATCACCAGAGAAACAGCAGAAAACACGTGTAAGTTTTCCGCAACACTTCTCCTTCCATAGATGTGACATGACCTGGAATGACGAGGACTTCAAACTTACTTTGTACGAAAGGAAATATCTGTCTGTATTTCTGTTGTTCTGCTTCCATAAAAGAAAATTACATTTTGTAAATCTTTTTTTCCTCTTGAATACTAAACACAAAGTATAGCTTCTTAAATCCTATTTTATTATATTTAAAACACGTTTTCACCCCCTTTCTCTTAATTTTTCTTTCTTTTTAGCACCATGTCTTACTACCCCTTTGGGTTATACGATTATGTACTAGTTACACTAATCTGTTGAGGATTATGAAGGTCGAATTTAGAGGAAATACACCGACACTTTCGTGGAGAGAGAGAGATAGAGAGAGAGAGAGAGTGAGGAGAAACTCATTTATGAAAACCAACCTCAGAACATCCCACCAGAGTCAAACTCCAATTTCCCCGTCTTTAACAATCTATTATATTGGAAGAGTAGTTCCTTAGACCATGAGACCACCAAAACAAAAAATGGTTCATTGTTTCTTAACAAGGAAGTATATGTCACACCCCAATAGTTAAATCGACTATTTCATGAATTGGGAAAATATTTGCTCATTCCGTGAACGTTTATTTTTTTATTTTTGACCATTTCATGAACTGGGCAAAGATTACATGAACTCTTACCCAGTTTATGATCAATGACTTATTGTACTACTTACTACAAGCTTAACTGAAATTTCTTTTAAGATATTATATTAAATTAACCCAACCTAACTTGACCTGATATTTCATTATAAAACGATTTAAAGTTAAATTTACTTAAAAACCAAACCTCTTTTTTGTGTCTCAATTTCACGTACCGGGTAAAAACTCGTCCAGTCCATGAATCTGGTAACGAATGGAGCTGCCCAGTTCATGAAATAGCCAATCCGTGAACCGGGCAGCCCAAAGAACTGCACAATAATTCATAAACTTGACTATTTTTTTTACCCAATTAATGAAATGGTCAAACAAAGACAGTATACCCAACCGAAAGTTCCATTTTTATTTAGAAAATACAATTTATTTTTCGGCTGACATTGATAATATTTTTTTACTATTTAATCATTGTTAATTTATAGGTATTGATAGCATCGATCAAAAGGAACAATAGTTTGGAAGGTAACATGACTTGACGTATGAATGCTTGAAAGTAGATATAGTTTCTCTTCTCACTGTCAGATAAGTTCCTTCCTAAGAAAGTTTAATTGTAGCAGGCCTTGCCACAGCATCATGCTATTTCCTTTTTAATACTGCGGCTCTCACAACTCACCCGGCATATTCACGTTGATGTCATCAAGTTGGGGAATTTAGAATATATAAGAAATGTGCCTGTATTTATGTAAAGAAAGATAGTGAAAAACTATCGAGGAAAAACTAACTCTAGTACCGCTGATCGGGATTTGTTACATAGGTTCTCCATCGCCAGCAAACCAGACAGACCAGACAGACGAGGATGATGGTTTAACCAGCGTTACCACAGGTACAATTACAAATATATCAATACATGAATACCGTATGGTATAAGGTGCTACTCTGGTGATAGACTAGATTGCCGATGACAGGAAGATCGGGGTTCGAATCCTGGTCGAGTATACTGAGACTGTTTTTCCTAAATGGTTACTCACTCTCATTCCACGCAAATGCATAATTAGCACATATGGGAACAAACAACCTGGACAGGTGGTAAGATGCGGCGATAAAAAAATATTTGAATAATATATTAATCACATTGACAAATATAACATTCTTACTAGCCAAGGCAGGCATTGAACCAGGGATATGTAAGCCATGATTTAACTCACAGTTCTAAAATAAGTTGTGAAGTTATAAAATAAATGGTGAAGATTTTAAAAAAAACTCAGTACTAAATTTGAGCTGTTTTAAAATAAAAAGTGCAGTTTTAAAATGAAATTTCACAAACAGAAAATATACTGTGACGTTTTAAAATAAAATTGTATTATTATATAAAAGTGCGACTAAGGATAAAATTATTTAAATAAAAAAGGAAAGACAAGATACATAGTCAATATTTATTAAGCTTATTGGGTACCATCTTTACATAATAAAATTATATCTGGTTATTTAGTAGTAGTTACATCCATCGATGATAACCACTTATCTTAAAATGCTAGCTAAGTGCTTACAGTTCATATAATCAGGGTCAGAGCAGGATCAACTTATTTAAAAAAAAATCATTTACATCGAACCTTTGACATGCTCTTTTCACTCCAATCATTTCTGTGAGCCACTCAAAGACAGCAGGACGAGTATCAAAATCTTCAAGTGTGGACGTGTTTTATTGGATGTACCCTTCGTTTACTCTGTAAGGTATACTCTGATTTTATCTGAAAGAACACTTTAGAAAATTCTGAAATATTTACTTGCGGTCGGAATTGATAGAGTTTAACAATATTGTTTGTGTTATTTTATAGTTATTGATAATACACAGAGTGTTCCGGAGTTAAACTGCTAAACTTTGAGAAGTGGTAGTTGATCAAAAAACTAATTCAAAATATATTTGGGAGATTTGTTGGTTTTCAGTTCCCTTTCCCGCAAATAGTAAAAAATTAGATCAGAAAAAACAAAATACTGGTAGATAGATATTAAATAAAATAAATATATTTTTTATTTTGTTCAAATTGATGGCCTCCAGCCCAGAGACAAGCATTGTACCAATCAATGACAGAACAAGTAGCTGACCGACATTGTGCCACTGTTGTTTCTTCGCCCGCTTGCGTTATCCTTTGTCGTAATGAGTTAAGGTCATTAACAGGAACTTCACGCACTTTTTGTTTGAGAGCACTCCATACAAAAATATCTGATGGCGTTAAATCAGGTGAACAGACAGGCCAAAGCACTGGTCTAGCACGAACACCTTCCAGGAAAATTACCGAGTACCTCTTCAGAAAAATGAATTTTTTTAGTTGTTTTTTTGCATTTTGCGAAAAAAGGAAGCTAAAACGAGAAAATCTACCAAATACATTTGGAGCTAACTTTTTGATCCATTACCACTTCCCAAAATTTAGCCGTTTAACCCACGAACATTCTGGGTATCAAAAGTGACAGCAGTAGATATCTCGACTCGATGTTGGAATATATTTGCAATATTTTAATTACTTTAGTAACTATTACTGTTCTTCCTACCAAACCAAATTATATCAATCTTATCTTGCATTATTCCACTATGGTATATATTAAAATATAGGGTCATAGTGTAATTAGTCAAGAGTGTACATAAATGTGCAGTTCTAAATCCAATTTGGTGCATTTCCAAAGAATCCCTACGCTATCCTCTGATACACACATGTAGTCATTCTTTAGTCACCCAGTTACTGGGACACGTTTTGTTTAGAAGGTGCAGCTATCTATGTACGTACATACATAATATATGTTAAAGCTTTTAACACACACTCACACACATACAAACTCTTGGTGTAATATTCTCCGTAATATATGAATACATCCTTTTTTTGTGTGACATTTATTCTAACCTTTTCTTTTATAAAACTTTCGTGTGAGAGAATAATAATAGGGAAACACTTGGGTGTTCAAAGGAGTAGTGTTTCACGTATGGTAATATGTGTACACACATGTGTTTGAGACCGTTTTGGGGGATAGAAGATGTGTACGTAGCACGTGTCAAAGAGGGGACAGCCTACTACACTGTGTCACAAAGGACAGTTTCTTAACGCCTGGGCTTCACAGAGTAGTGAAAAGAGGATCGCCTCATGTAGTGTTTCTAGACTTTATTAAAGGTACGGTCTAATTTTCATAGGCGATACCTGTTACAAAGTACATCTTTTTTTTGTCAAATTTGTTAACATTTTATTAGTATTAATAATATCTATCGCCTGTTTTGGTAGCAGCCTACTCTAAGGCAATACTCTCGATATATTATACTGACAATGACGAGGAGATCAAGGTTCGAATCTCAGAAGGGTGTACTGAGGGTGGTTTTTACAAAATTGTTTTCCACTCTTAATCCATGCAAATTCGGGTGATCTTCATATAAATATAACCTTCCCGCGTATAACCCGAACGGGAATCCAACATATACCCGAACGGATAGTAAGACGTGCTGCTAAGTATTATTATAGCCTTCTTCATCGCTAAAATAATTAACTTAATTAGTACATAAGCATATAGCTCGTACGGTTCTTAAGACGTTGTCCTAAAAGAAAAAAAAATCACAAATGTTATAAACTTGAATCATGTATTTCCACAGAGTTTATAGAAAAAAGCATCGAGCTGTAAGTTTGACATGCCTGGTCTAAGGCATCACTCTAGAAACAGACTGGTCTACCAGGACCGAGATATCGAGGTTCATGTACCAGTCGGGTTTACTGGAAGGGAAGTTTAACCTTAATTGTTTTACAATTTACATCCACGTAAATAAGGGTACATTTCATATTAATTTTACCTTTATAATTCCTACAAATTTAAGTGTAAATATGGTAAAATAAAAACAGCTCGTACGTGTAGTAAGACGTGTTGCACGAATAAACAAAAAGTTTGATAATATTTTATTACATTATTATTGTTATTTTATAAGTATTGCTAATATCTGTCAAAAATGACAGTTGCATATCACATGATTTCCGGTCTGACAGGGACTGTAACGGCTTGTTGATTTTCAAACCTAAAGAAAAAAGATTAATCAAAAAACCTTAATTCAAAGGATATAATTGCCTTTCTTTTGGTTTATATGGATACTTGACCTTGACTTACCTTTTACTAACATAGTCCATGGTTTATGCATTTTTAAGCTCTTAAGACCCTTGGTCCTGTCGAGTGCAAGTCTAAAACCTATTTTGTGGGATGGTGGGCGGGAGGGTGAAAGGCGTGGTATGTTTTCACGATCAACCAATGTATCCTTCCACGCCAACAAGAACAGATGGATCACGGAAACCGTAGATGGCGCTAGCTACCGGACAGGTCTTGCGGAAAAATACTACGTTTGGAAATGTAAGTTTTCTCGAGCACGAGGGAAATTTTTATGCTAATATTTTCAACACCCCCTCTAAGATAATGTATAAATGTTTATTAGGTATTACATTTTCTTATTTTTTTGCTATGTACCCGGCAGTTTTCTATTGAAAAATGTCAAAATTATTGATATTTGAGCACTGTTAAATATGTGTAAATTTGTATATAAAAAAATATAACTTAATCAACATGATTTTATTTTTGACCAAACTGTTTCCTAAAAGAAAATTGCAGAACAATAAAAAATTCTTGAAGATAACCATTTGTTCCCATGGTACTACATTTACACTCCAAATGAAGAGTACCAATCGCCGTTAAATATTATTTTTGACATCGAAACAGTGCTTTTAGACTGTAGGGGCATTCAATGTACAGTGTTTATCGAATTATCGGTTGGTTTCTCTCCGAAACCCCATTCCCCTTCAGGTCCAATCAATATTATGCTTTCTAATTATTTGATGGCCCATTTTTATATAAAAACACACCAAAATACCAATGTAGTACTCTATATTACGGAATAAAGAGTATCACACAAGTACTTTAGTGCAATGACAAGCACACAACAAGGGCTTCATTTGAGACTCTTTATCACTGTGTATTCACAATTCATTATTTATAACAATTTACTAAAAATACGCGATGGCATAGTAGAATAAATATATATTTTATTTTGGCTCAACCACAAGGTAACTAACAAATTATTTAAGTAAAATTAATTTTGTTCTGATTTTATGCTATAAAATATATATTTACATTGAATCAACTGTAATTTATGTGACTAACAATTTTTTTAAAGAAAATATTTAATTATTTAGAACTGTATTCTAGATTTATTTGAAAACATGTGGTTCAAAGTATTTAGAAAATATTCCTGTCAGAAAAAATGGTAAAATTTGTTGTTTTACATAATTAAATGTAGAATTTGTTGTTTTATTTGTCGTTATTTGTATATTATATCTAATTTATCTTGTATAAAAAAATTGTACTGTAAATTATTTTATAGTTACTGAAATAAATGAATTTTGTTGCTATTGTAGTTACATTAAATGTAAAGTTATTTTTAATATTTAATTTATCCTTGAAATAATAACTTATAATTGTGATGATTTCTTTATAAACATCATTTGGTACTTGCCATTACTCTTTGATATAGTATTTTTTACATTTGTGAAGTATTTAGCATACATTTGATATCAGCAACATGCCCATTGTAAATTAATTATTTATAATTAATGTAGTGTTTTTTACATGGGATCCTTAGAAGTACGAGTTTTTAATTAGTGTTGTTTGGGGAGTAATATACCTATTGCGATTGTACTTGACAAACCCTTTTATATTTTTAATGTTTTTAGGGGATACATATACAAATAAATATATATATATATGTAAACTATATGTAAGTAGACATACGTAACAATATATATATATATATATATATATATATATATATATTT